>JARUPW010000272.1:0-161995 GCA_029817735.1 Melastoma sanguineum | reverse complement strand
CTGTCTAGATGCGTCCTCTATGTATTTTTATCAGGAGGAATTGACTCAATCTTGGAAACAAATCAACGATTGTTCCACCTGTAGAAGGTTATCGAGCAGAACCTTCTGCGATACCTCTGTGGTGCACTATTCTTGGGAAAATATATCATGATCTATTCTGATTTATCTCTACCAGAATACTTGCACGTAAATATTATTTCTGTATATGAATCATTTTGTAAACTATTTTTTATTTCACATTTTGCAGATTACGTTTTATATTTTCCTTCTTGCATTTTCTTTAGAATTTTGTGTATAAATAGCCACGCCCTCTCCCATTGTAAACATATAAGACAATTCTCTTCTCCCATTCTGTCCAGAGAGAGCGTGTGCTGAGCTTTAGTTCTTTCATCGTTGAGTTAGTCACACGATGAGCACTAGCAACGGACGGCTGCATCGTTGGTGAAGCCTTCTGGGAGATGACTCGGGGCTCGAGGGACTCGGCTGGAAGCTGCAGGAGACGTTGTTGGAGCGTGTGTACGTGGCAACGTGCAGCGGGCCGCGAGAGAAGGCTGAACCTCGGAGCACAGAAGGTAGGGACTAACCACTTCTGTGCGTAGAGCCTGTGTGCAGTGAACCTAGGACGGAGGCTGCCGTCTGCTTGCCGTGGGGTTTGCCGCGTGCTTGCGCAGGGTCTGCTGCGTGCTTGCGTAAGGGTATGCTACGTGCTTGTGTGGGGTACGCCACATAGTCGCTATCTCGAGGAGATCGTGCAGGTCGTGGTGAGCTGCCGGAGGGAAATCCATCCTGAACAGGGTCGCTGTTCGCCTTGCGTAGGTCCGCTACGTGCTCGCGTTGGTACGCCACGAAGTCGTTTTCCTTAAGAGGATTGCGCATTTGATACCTTGTTAGTCACTTACGCGTGCAACTTCTGTTGTACAGAATCTTCGGATCTGTATAACTCCTGTAGAGCAGAACCTTCAGGTCTGAATCTACTTTAGTGCAGAACCTTACGGTCTGTACAACTCTCTGTAGTACAGACCCTACGGGTCTATGCATACATTTTCCTTGTCACTTTTGCTACAGAACCTCACGGTCTGTTCAGTAGAAGGTCGACTACCCTTGGTACAGAATCTTTTAGATCTGTGCTTCTCAACTAAGTCTTCCTATACAGAACCTTCTGTTGTGGATTGACATACCGGTACAGAACCCTACGGGTCTGTGCTATACCTTCTGTGATACAGAATCCTTGGATCTGTTCTATAGAAGGTTGACGTCTCTAGTACAGAAATCACTTGATCTGTTCTATAGAAGGTTAACTTCTTCGACAACAGAAACCCTCTGTGTTGTGCCTAAGCTTCTTCGACACAGAACCCTCTGTGTTGTCCTACCTTTCTTCGACACAGAACCTTGGTCTGTGTTGTGCCTAAGCTTCTTCGACACAGAACCTCTGTGTTGTGCCTACTCTCTTCGACACAGAACCCTCTAGTCTGTGTTGTGCCTTACCCTCACGATACAGAGCCTTCTGGTCTATTGAGGCCTAAGTTACTATAGACAGAACCTTCGGGTTTGTCGCTCTACATAACGAGCCTCACGGCACAGAACCTTCTGGTCTGTATTTCTGCCACTAAGCCTCTATTGTACAGAAACCTACGGGTTTGCTTTGGTTGCTATCACTGTGTAATTGTACTGAGATACATTTGCAGTGGAAACCATCCAAATATTTGGGGTGAAGAGTGACGTAAGGCAATTGCTGAACCACTATAAAAATCCTTGTGTCCATTAAACAATTGCGTACACAATCAAACGTTCTGTCTTAAGAAACTTACGGCTCTGTTTAACATAAGCTTTTTCATTCCGCTGCTGGGGTAAAACGAAAAGGGTTAAATCTCAGGGCCCCGTGCTTTGACACAGACTACGCCATCATCGCCTCCACAGACGGAGACTTTATTCCAATCATGGGGATTGGGGGCACTTCGTACTATGCCCCAGCTCGAGTCCGACATCAGCTTGGAGGAATCCCAAGGATCATATCGTCTCCACAACGGCTTCCAGTCAGCCGCGATGACAAGGAATCAAATACATCAATTCAAAGGAAAATCGTACACATTTCTCGAGTATGGATGACTCTTGAAGAAGAGCCATGCGAGCTTCCCCTGGAGCCCAAGGCGGACGATCGTGTGGCTCAGTCTCACCGTTTTTGGAGGAAGCGCCACACCCCGTGGGACCGCGTTTGATTATGGACACCTTTATTGAGCCTGCGAGTCCATCCTATCTTTTCCTTTGGTGAATTTTACTTTCTATGACATAACAGAATTTATCTAATTCACTTCATTTTCCTTGGGCCAATTTCGTTGTGACGATAATCTAATCCTTATATTAGACACGATCATGCATCACTACATATCACGCATCCAAGATGAATTCACAATTGAGCCTGATTCAATTCTCATTTCATCCCCAAGGTACCAAAATTAATCTTCCGAGGACACGTCCGTTCGAGCTGCGAAGCCGGACGATACGCATGGCTAGCTCAGGAGTTTCCTCGACTAATACGACGACGCCCAACATAAGATCATCTGCAACGACCGCTACTTTAACCCCCATCGTCATCGTGTCTTCATCAGCAGCCACACCAGTGGTTTCCCTGGAAACTTTTCCACCACTGTCTTCCCAAGCCACGGTCTTCACCATCGGGAGGAAATGCGTCTTCGACATACATCCCACCAATGACTTTCACCGCACCGGCAATACAGAGATCAACGGTGCCAATCGCTACGTCATCCCCTCCGGCACCACCTGCACTGGCCCCAAGCGCCGACGACAATTCCCTGGGAAACAAAGTCGAATCACTCACCGCAGAGTTGTCATCTTTGAAAACGATGATGACCGAGCTACTCCAATGACAGACTGCAACCATTAATGCTCCTGTTGTCAACCAAAATCCCCATCTTCCTCCTATCATGCCTGGATCTATCACATCTACAATGCCACCTTACTACCCACATTTTCAACCAAGTCTAAACGCTTCATCAAGCCTTCCATCCCCCTATAACCATGCCATCCCCGAATCCACTATCTCCGCAAGTATAGCACCCTTCTATAACCCATACATGCGTGGATCGCCTTTTCCGTCAACCACAACACTACCATACCTTCCACCATACTACCCTCAACCATCCGTACCAGGGCCAACTCCCGATCAATCAGCACCACTTGGGCCATCACCCTATTTTCCTGTCACCCCTATAACTGCCGACTTTGGGATCCCCATACCGATCACAACGCCCTCGGCAGCACATGCGGGATCGGCCGTGCCAAACCTAAGAAATCGTGACGCGGCTATCGTGAATGAACTATTTGGCGAACAGCAGCAGGCCGACGCCTTCGAGACAAGACTCGAGGCTAAGATTGCCTCTATGCAAGAAGAAGAGGCGCGTCGTATGGCGAGGATGGAAGAGCGTCTCAATGCCATTCAGGGACACCGAGCTCACAACTGGGAGTATGCCAACTACCATGTCCCACAAATTCAAGTCCCGCCGAAGTTTAAAATGCCTGAATTTGAGAAGTTCCATGGAAATGGCTGCCCGGAATTACATCCAAAGCACTTCTGCCACAAGATGGCTGTGTACCCGGTGGATGATAAGTTTCGCATCACCATGTTCTAGGAGAGCTTAGTGGAGTCGGCGCTACACTGGTATTACACCAAGGATGTGAGCCAGTATGCAACATTTAGGGAGTTGGCCCTCGACTTTTTCAATTACTACAGTTTAAATGTAGAAATGGTACCCACGATATCAGATTTGCGGAAACTGAAAAGGTACCGCTCCGAGGACATCAAACAGTTTGCTTATCGGTTCGTGGAGATGGCTTCGCAGATTAAGCCAGCTTTGAAAGAAAAGGAGCTGATAGATGAGTTCTTCCAACTTCTCCCGTGTGAGTACTTACCTTACATGATTGGTCAGACCATCACAACCTTTGCCCAAGCGGTCATCAATGCCGATAAACTCGATGGGGTGAACCGAGAAGTATTGATTCCCTCCCCTTCAGTAAAGCCAGCAATCAAACCAAAGCCCAAGGAGCTCATCGCGGCTGCGGAGCACAATAAGGCAGCGGTACCGTCGACTTCATATGCACCGAGGTCATACGCCGCAGTTATCATTAGACCCCCCGTGCCTATGGCGGCCAATCCTAGACCGCCCGCTCTTGTGATGATGCACCAGCAGCCAAGGCCTGCACGACAAGAGCGTCCCCGACGCAGATTGGGGGACTTGGTTCCAATTCCCGATTCATTAGATGTCATGTTCACCCGACTGAGAGATATGGGCTTCATCTCAACCGTGGACCCCAAACCAACCAACCCTTCCTCTTTTGGCTACAATCCCAAGGCGAGTTGTCAATATCACTCTGGAGCATTGGGACACGACACCAAGGATTGCATCGCGCTCAAATTTAAAATTCAGAATTTGTTGGACGACGGCGTCATTACGTTCGCGACACCGGCTACGACTCCAAATGTCATGAGCAACCCATTGCCCGCCCATGTCAACAATGTCGGGACAAATCCCTTCGCGCCGCTGATTGATCATGAAGAAGAGGTGCATTTACATGAAGTGGAGCAAGAGATCACCGAACGTGCCAATGTAACGGAGCTCAATTGGGGATGAGGCTGGAGACGCCGACCCCGTATGCGCACTCATTACATACCACCCAATGTGGCCATACCCCTAAACTTCTTGCTCCCAGTCTGGGACGTCCAACGCTGCAGTGCAACACTTACTCCTGAAGAACGTATTGGATGAAAGGATTTCATATCCCACCAAAGAAGAGCTGGAAGAAGTCTGCTCCATGTTGAAGACTGCCTTCTCATGTTTATGCCCGAAACCCGAGAACAGGCCCGACATGCGAGAGGCTTGTAAGGGAATTTCCTCTCAGAAAAAGCTCAATTTTGGCCCGATTATGGAAGATGTGAAGCTCTGTGAGTTGTTCGATTTCGAAGGCGTGTTGAGGAACTGATCCTCCGTGTGGCATGGTCTGTTTAGGAAAACTATGAATGGATTAATAATGGGCGCCCGGCCCATTTATTTATGGTCAATTCGAATGACCAAAGAAAAGTGGAGACACAAGAACCAAACGTCACCAATCCCATTGTGTTTTTCCTGAATAAATGATAATTGTTTACACAATAAACGGGCTTAAAAAAATTAGAAGAGTCCTCAGTAGAGATTAGCATTGCATCCGATTAAAATACAATGTCATGGGGTCGAAACATGAAGGTAATATGTGCTAAGTGAAGGGTCACGGCTAAAATACCGTAGCCGGGATTCCCGTGAGTTCGTGAAACAGGGTGTGAGGTGGAGGCCCAGTGCAACAACGCAGTGGTTGTGCGCGGGCTAAGCATATCCCAAAATCTACAGATAGGCCCTGCTATCCTAGCCCAAGAGGAGAGGAAGACAAAATTAGTTACCTACGGACAACGTGGGACGACGTCCTCAGGCTGCAACAAATCCCAATTAGTTGTGACAGCAACTTCTACATAATCTGCTGTTAATAGCATATATATGAAATATGTACAAGTTCATCAAAATCAATATAAGAAAAACACTCCCTCCGCTTTCTTCTTCTTCTTCTTCCTATCATTCTCTTGTTGTTTAACCTTGAATCTCCTCGCGAAATAAGTTCGGCATATTCTTGACAGATTTTCGAATAGACCGTCAGCTGGTCCAATAGTTAACTTTTGTTCTTGTTGCCTTTTCATTTATGTCAAGTGACGTCCACCTCAATATGCTAATGGTGCATTCCTAACAGGCAGTGATTGGTTCACGGGTTAGTGAGGAGGAATTTAAGTGCTTTGAAAGGATTCGAGGACAATATTTCACAAATTTGGGTCAAACAGGCTGTGGGAATTCGAGAAAACAATTAAAAATAGAATCCAAAAATTAGAAAATATTACCATATTAATATTATATCAGAATACGATGTTTTTAATGATATAATATTTTCAAACAAACGGAAGCGAGAGAGATAAACAGGGATACTGGTTACACTTCTTAAGTTATATAAAAAAAACAAAGGCCTCCATGTATCCTTGTTATATCTCCAAGGGTATGATAGAGATACACAGGTATATGTTACACTAAGATGGAGTGAATTACTGTTATAATTCAATTAAGAATTACTGTTAAGTATCTGGTAGGTACATCAACGGATAGTGGCATCCTCGTAAGGTGGTGGGTGAACAAGCTGGAGGCAGAGATTAAATGTTTGAGGAGTATTGGAAGAGGCGACACTCCGAGGCATTGCATATTTTGGACGGAAGAACCGTGACTGGACTGCTATCTAACAGGGAGTGGAGTGCCTAACAAAGTTCGCTTACTAGGATGGCTGCCCAAGACAGGTTTACCTATCACATCTTCTTCACATACCAGATCGTCGATCAATGCGTTGTTTCTGAGTTGGAGGAAAACTTTTCTCTCGGACCAAGGCTCTCAATGGATCAAGTCTTTTTTCAGAAGATCTACCGCATGTATGTTGGACGATATAAAGTATGGACATAATGTGCGAATGAGCCTCAGAAGTATGCGCGATCGGCCATGTATTTCACTAACAATGCCAATATGTTGGAATTCTGCAGAAACCTTTAAAATTAACCCGTACGCTTCCCTATGAGCCACTAATTGAATGCTCTGCTTAAAAGCCGAGCCTTTTTAAAATTGTACATTCCATAATGAATAAATGTAGGAACAGTTAAATGACATGTATGAATTTAAGATGTACATGTGACCTGATATGTAAGAATAGTAGATGCACATAAATAAACAGTGAAATGATATGTACAGAAAACGGAACAACAAATATTAACATGTACAGAAAACGGAAGCACAAGTATTAACAATTTACCGATAAGTATGAAAGAAGATATATATGTCTGAACAATACAACGACGTACTAAAAAACCTATACAGGAATTGTGGTGGTCCTCCTGGGAATGATAATGATGTCCCTTTTCCTTTATCTTGCTGTCAGGAGAGAGCTGCCGAGACGTTCGTAGGATCAGCCACACGTTCTGTTGCTCTCTCCATTTATAAAGCAAACCTCAACTTTCTTTGGCTTAACACGTGATACAATTTCAGTGTATCGAAAAGGACGATTATTGTTGTAATGAAAAAGATACGATTCACTCTTCCAGTGGAAGTTTCTATGATCATACTAAGTCACAACAAGCTCGACGACGGAAGGATCTTCCAGTTCTTGGAAGTGATTGGTCCGGCCGTAGTGAGCCAAAAGGAGCCACACATGAGTCAACAGCTTCCCACCCATCTTAAACTGCTGGCAATGGTACTTCGAGTTGCACTCTTTGGCAGCGAAGACGAGTTTCTCGATCCAGACGTTGCAGATGATCTCTTCCTTGGTGGCCATGTCGTACTTGTCGATTTCGGTCGCTAGCCGACACCCATGGAACAGAAGGAACTTCCTCCTGTCCTCCTTGGCAATCGTCACGTCGAGGTCTGTCATCACGCTTTGGCGCAACTCTTTCAATTTCATCTTCCTATCCATTTTCCCCATCCCTGAAGTTTGCAGGCTGACGAAGAAATTCATCGCCTCAATGTATGTATCCATGAACTTGAGGGATGTGATCCTTGGGGTTGGCAGCATTTGAGGATGGTGTATTAACAGGTACATCGTGTAGCGTGACAGGATCGAGCAACTGATGCTCCTTTCTGATCTATTGACGCGATTCTCGTTGTCTCCAGAGTTTAATACTAACTCAGTAGCGATTTGCCAAACAATGATGCTCTGATCGAATGCCAACCCATTTCTCCTTTTTAGCTCTGGCTTCCTCAACTTCTTCGCGGCATATTTCTCCCAAGACGACTTCCAATTCGATGCTCCATTTGAACTCCTCCAGCTTATTCAACTTCTCCAGGGGATATTTTCCCTGGGTGACCTCTGCATTGTCTGCATTCCTTTCCATGATACTACATTTTAAATTTTCTGGTATCGACTCTGTAGCTCCTGTAAGCATACTTGTATATCTTCTCGTCAATCTGGAAGGATCTCAGGAGGCGATCATAGAACCGGTGTTTCTCACGAAGGGAGTAGCTCAGGATGCTGAACTATGCGACCGTGTTGGACCAACGCTGCCTCTTTGACAGCTGTTGAAACATGTTGATGAACTTGAGGGTATTGAGTTTTCTCTTCTTGATCAACACAGCAGGCCATCTTGTCAGAGAAGACGAGTAAGGTCGTGCGGAGCTCGGCCGGGGAGTATTGATTACAATGAGCTTCCACCAAGGAAAAGACAACCATGGCAGCTACAGTGATGAGTGTGGTGGTGGTACGAGAAAGGCACCCCATGCAGAGGCTGCCACGTACGCCTTGGTGTAGAGAACATCGAACATGAGCCCGAGCTCAATCTCGATGATCTTAAAAATGGACCAGAAGTTCCTGCCATCTAGCAGGGCTCGGCTTTTATCGCGGTCCAATGTAAAGAGGCTGAAATCAACAAAGACAGGCTGAAAAATCTGGAAGAGTGCCTCCGCTGTTGACAGCTCTTCCAGGGTGAGGATTTCATTGGGGATAGTGGGTAAATCCGAGTCGATCTGAAGGATGTCTTCTCGAAGTGGGACCTCGTTCACTTGGTGAGGCACGACCCGGAACCCTTCGGCAATCATCAGCTTCTGTTCCTCGACGACCTTGGAGAAAACCGAGGGGCCAGAGGAAATAGAACGGCGGAACCTCTCAGAGCTAGCCAACCACAGGACGCAAACCCTCTCGCATACTTGATCAACCCAGCATCCCAATCGTCAGCGCCGAGAGAGCCGAATCATTCCATGTAGCCACAAAGACGTAAAGGCTCATCCCGGCCTGGGTACACAAGGACAGCAAGTGCCTCGACCAGAGCTCGTTGTCCTCAAGGGAATAGGCAGTTATCGTTTCAGAATAGCGAAAGCTAAACAGGCAAATAGAGAATAACGAAAGACAACGAGATCTAGTCAAAGGAGGTACCCGACCTTCATGCTTGAAAGAAACATGAAGCTAGAGATAATTCTTAACTAAGCCTAAAATCTAAGATAGTGAGCAACCGAATTGTTCATCAGTGGTTTTACAAAGCCTAAGAAAATATTATTTATGCCATAACTTAAACTAATTGTTTAAAATCTTGGAGTGGTCTCTGAGTGACCTCCTCTTCACGTTATCAAACAAGCTCCCGTCCTTCTTTTGAGTAGTTTGAATCTTCTTATGATATGTGTCCTCAAGTGATATACGACGTCTCACTTGGCTAAGTCCTAAAGATGCTTCGCTTGAATGTCCTTCGTTTGGTGATTTTAAGTCGCGAAGCCCCAAGGACAGAAGGTGCCACTCCTGGCTTTAAAAAAATATTAATTAAGTTATATTTTTAAAAAAATTCAAAATAGTACAATTTATTTTACAGCAACCAACGCCAACTCTACTAAAAGCTCGACGTACTATATATTTTCATTTTCAACATAATTTATACCTTCTAAACTTCATCTATTTCAATTTGGCTCCTCTATCTAATATTTCTAGCTTCAATGTGGTGAACTTCACATATTAAAATTTTCAGCTAAGGATCAAGATTCCTCCGAATGAGGCTAGCAGACTTGCTTGTGTATGTTTTCTATAGCGGATACTAGTACAATACCTTTTTAGATTATTTGTTACAATTTTCCTATGGACTATAAATAGTTTATTTTAGGGTTTTTCTCCATGGACAATATTTTAGAAAAACGTCAAACACTTTGAACTGTTTCTAGGTTGGATAAATAGGCCGAGAATGAAGGCCAAAGTATCACGACGGAAGATAGCCGTGAAAAAAATTTGAGAGGATATTTCTCGACAATACTGACAAGACGGAGGAGTATTGAAAGTTTAAAAAGGGGAACTAGAAATGAAGTCCCGGTTGAGAACGATCAAGTGTGAGGAGACTGCTTTCACACGGGTGTAGGTTGATGATTAGTTGGATACGTAATCAACTCGGTATGAGTTGATTAGATGACTGATAAAACGAAAGGAAATTAGTAATAAAGCATAAAATGATTATACTAGTTTTTATGACTAACAAATAATGCTTGGTATTTTTTCTTTTTACAAGAACCGAAGTTGGTATTTGTACAAAATGTTACATTTGTGTATTAAACTAATATATATTATAATATTGTATATTAAGTCGTCGTTAGAATTACAATAAAATTGGGCTATACCGCAAATAGGAAACTTTGAAACCTTTCAGGTGGTATCAGAGCGGGTTAAGCCCGAAGTAATAAGGTTGAAATTTCGGAATGTAAATGAGTCGTTTTTTGACTCGTGAAATGGAATTCAGCGAAGAAAACATGCGCGTGAGTTGGTCAAACTCGTTTGACGGGTTACGAACACTTACCGGGAAAACAAATGAGTGCCGAAAATATAGTTGATTCTGCGTAATGTAGTTAAAAAAATAAATTGAGTATATGAACGCGTGAAGAAGGTAAATGTCGATTGCTCGGAAATTGAACAATCGTGTGCCTGTCATTGAAAACCTATATGGTTTTCTTTTTTATACTTCCGTTGATGTAGTATTATGAGTGGATGACGTAATACTTGCACTGATAATGCAGTAGTTGTGAACGCAGAATGACTGAAGAGAGCATATGCATTGCTGTGCGGAATTCTCCTCCTAGAGATGAGGAACTACAACGCAAGAGAAGGGTCGCACTTATCGGGCAATTTCGAAAACTCGAAGTACCCATTTATTCGGGTGAAGAATGACCTAAGAAGGTGGAAGAATTTATTGCCGAATTGGAGAATGCTTTCGACGTGTTGGGATGTTCAACAGAAGAGAAGATGATGTTAGTACAACAGTCGATAAAACGAGAAGCAAATGATTGGTGGAAGGCCAACAAGGATGGAGCACGGATTCTTCACTCTGGGGATGAATGGACAATGTTCATAATGGCGTTTCTAGGGAAATTTTATCTTCACGTGTTCAGGGAGAAGAAAGCTAAGGAGTTCTTATATTTTAGGCAAGAAGGGATGTCGGTGGATGAATATGAGGCATGATTTTCTGCTCTGTCGAGGTATGGACCGTCAATGAATGCTGAGGCAAAAGCCAAGAAGTTCGAGGAGGGACTGAGGCCAAAAATCAGATTCCAATTGACAACTCTAATGCTCACAACTTACGATGAGATATATATGAGGGCATAGAGTGCCGAAGAAGAATGGGCAGATATGAAAGCTGCAGGGGAAGAGGTGAACATGAGAAGGATGCTAGGAGTAGGACCACCTTCAAGGAAGAGATTTTGGTTTGGAGAGTCATCCTCCTCTACTCTAGGTTCCAGATGAACCGATCCCCAAAAGCTCCTATGCCAGCACGATCATTCTCTCAGGGACGAGGTCAGAGAGCGAGGATAGGAGGCCAGTCTCTCTACCAGAGGTGCGGCAAGCGTCACTATGGAGATTTACGCACGTCCAGGGAGTTCACTTGTTATCGACGTGGGCAGAAGGGACACATTCGTAAGGAATGTCCCCAAGGACCGGGACCAGGAGCAGGCTCCGGTAGTGGGTTAACTGGATCAAATGTTCTGCGCCCAAGAAGTGGAAATAGACTGGGAACGGCGGTGTCTACTTCTAGGGGATCAGTTAGCGAGTCTGCGGAAACAGTAAGGCTGAACGCAACCACGGAAGCGGATGCCGTTGCATCTCGCGGCGTGATCTCAGGTACGGTTCGACTCCAAGGTGAACTAGTTTATGCCTTGTTTGATATCGGTGCTGCACATTCTTTTATATCTTTTAACTGCGTGGAGAAGTACGGTTAGACAGTAGGAAAAACAATGAAGCAGTGGCATGTTGTGCTCCCTACTAGAATAGAATATTGCGCTGATAATGCGTGTCTGGGTTATGAATTAACTGTAGATGGATTGAAATTTACTATTGACCTGTTGGTATTACAGATCCGTAATTTTAGGATCATTTTGGGCATGGATTGGTTGACTTCCAGCCATGCGCAGGTAGACTGTGAAAGGAAGCACATTTTGATTAATACGGAAGATGGAGATTCCCGTGTAGGCCATGGGGGATGCGGCCAGATTTTGATGATATCGGCGATACGAGCGTGTCACCTTGTATAGACAAGGCACAAGTTGTTTCTAGTGACTGTACTGAACAAAGAAGCTGAGCTACCGATAATGGAGCAGATTGAAGTGGTGAAGGACTTCCCTAATGTCTTCCCCGAGGAACTACTCGGACTACCACCTCGTAGGGATGTAGAGTTTGTGATAGATTTGATTCTGGGGACACCTCCCGTTTCACCGACTCTGTATCTCATGAGTTTAGCTGAGCTAAAAAAACTAAAAGCACAGTTGCAGGAACTTGTAAATAAGAACATTATTCGTGCTAGTCTTGTGGGGCGCTCCTGTTTTATTTGTAAAAAAAGAAAGATGGATCGATGCGATTGTGTTTTGATTACAAGTTGCTTCCAAAATACAATCAAGAATAGATATTCACTTTCACGTATAGATGATCTATTTGATCAGTTACAGGGATCGATGGTATACTCCAAGATCAATTTGAGATCAGGTTATTACCAGATTGGAGTGCAGGAAGAAGATATCCTAAGAGTGCGTTCAGAACGAGATACGGTCATTACGAGTTCAGAGTAATGCCGTTTGGGGTTGCCAATGCACCAACAGTATTCATGGAATTAATGAACCAAGTGTTTCAACCGTACCTGGATCAATTTGTGATAGTGTTCATTGATGATATCCTTGTATACTCTAAAAGTAAGGATAAACACAAGGAACAACTTACTATTCTGTTAAGGACGTTATAAGACTTAGTAAATGCGAATTTTGGATTGAGAAGGTAGCGTTTCTTGGACATGTCATTTCAGCAGCGGGAATAGGAGTAGATCCTCCAAAAGTAGAAGCAGTTAAGAAATGGTCGCGACCGACGACAGTATCAGAAGTAAGAAGTTTCCTTGGATTGGCAGGTTACTACAGGAGGTTTGTCAAAGGGTTCTCTAAATAGTTACCCCTATGACTAAACTGTTAAGAAAGAATGTCCAGTTTGAATGGACAGATAACTGTGAAGAATGTTTTGAGGAACTCAAGAGGAGATTCACTAGTGCTCCTGTGTTAACCATACCGAGTGGATCAGGAGGATTCGTGATGTACTGTGATGTATCCACTCAAGGATTGGGTTATGTATTAATGCAAAACGGCAAAGTAGTGGCATATGCTTCTCAACAGTTGAGGAAACACAAGGAAAATTACCCAACTCATGATTTAGAGTTCGCTGCTGTGGTGTTTGCACCAAAATTATGGTGACATTATCTTATGGAGAAAAATTTGAAGTATACACAGACCATAAGAGTCTGAAGTATCTATTTACACAACAGGAGTTGAATATGAGACAACGAAGGTGGATGGAACTAGATTATGATTGAACAATTCAATATCACCCAGGCAAAGTGAATGTGGTGGTAGATGTCTTGAGCAGGAAACATTATTCCCTCACGTGCCTCCTGATATAAGAGTCACGAATGATAGAACAATTAAGTAATTTAGACTTGCGCCTCGAAGAGCCAGATGGACGATTATGTATGGCTAGAGGACAGGTAGAACCAGAAATGTTAATGATGATCCGAGAAGCACAATCCGAGGATGAGTACTTAAGAATGGTGCGAGAAGAGACCAGAGCAGAGAGATATGCCCAGTTTGAACTAGCACCGGATGGGATGCCGAGGTTCCAAGGACGTATATGCGTACCTGACGTGAAGGAAGTGAAACGTAGATTGATGGATGAGGCACATAAGAGTAAATATAGCGTACAGCCAAGAATTACAAAGATGTATAGAAACTGCGAAAGTATTTCTGGTGGCCTAAGATGAAGAAGGACGTGGCTAGGTATGTAAATTACTACAAGACATGTCAGCAAGTGAAAATTGAACACAACAATCGGGGGATCATTAGAACCACTCACAGTACCAGAATGGAAGTGGGAGGACATAACAATGGACTTTATTACAAACCTATCCCGAGGAGGTCGAAACATGGATTTTGTGTGGGTAGTGGTTGATAGACTTACGAAGTCGGCACATTTCATTTCTATTCGGATCAACTGGTCATTGGAACCCTTAGCTAAGCTGTACATCAAGGAAACAGTGAGATGCCAAGGTATACCCCATACTATTACGTCTGATCGGGATTCACGATTCACGTCTAAATTGTGGAGAAACTTATAAGAGGCTTTGGATACAAAGTTGTATATGAGTACAGCCTTCCATCCACAGACAGACGAACAGATAGAAAGAACAATTCAGACGTTAGAAGACATGCTCATGGCGTGTGCTCTAGAGTGGAAAGGAAACTGGGTCGATCACTTGCCATTGGTGGAATTTACGTACAATAATAGTTATCACGTGAGTATTGGAATGGCACCCTTCAAAGCTCTCCATGGGAGAAGTTGTAGATCACCATGTGTTGGAGTGAACCAGGAGAAAGAACATTCAATGGACCTGGGTTGATATGGGAAACCTCAGATGTGGTGACTACAGTCAGAGAACGAATGAAAACTACGCAAAGTCGACAAAAGGTATATGTTGATCGTAGAAGAAGACCCTTGGAATTTAATATTGATGACGAAGTATTCCTAAAGTTATCACCAATGAAATCAATGTTCAAGACGAGGAGAGCTCACAAGTTAAGTCCTCGTTACATTGGGTCTTATAAAATTATGGAACGGATAGAGAAGGTAGCCTATCGAGTCGCAATTCCGCCGAAACTTTCTCATTTTCATGACGTTTTCCATGTCACAATGTTACGAAAGTATGACCTGGATCCGGAGCTAAGAGTAAAGTCGACAGAAGTAGTAGTGAATGACAACATGAGCGTGACAGTACAACCTATACAAATAATTGATCGGGGTGAATGAATATTACTAAACAAGAGAGTGCCATTGGTGCAAGTACTCTGGGTGGAGTTGGGAGAGGACAAAATACAAGGGAGCAAGAAGCAGAATGCGGGACAAGTACCATTCCTTGTTTGAGGAATAAGATTTCGGGGACGAAATCTCGTAAGTGGGGAGTAAATGTAATGATCAGAAATTTTGTAATTGTGTTATGCGAATGTAGGATGTGGTTGAACATTTGGACAACCTCGATTATTCTGCCACAATTATGGCCGACAACCTATTAAATCTAAACTTGATGATAACTAGAAATCGGAAAATGGTGGGACCCTAGTTATTATTAATGGACACTAAGCATGCAAGAGAAGAGGAGACGGGAGGCGGTTATCTGAGATAATAAAAAGAAATGGAAAGATTTAATAAAAATAAAGGAGAGTTACCGGAGAGAAGAGAGAAGAAGGAGAAGAAAATAGGAAGAGAAAAAGGAAGGAGAGAAGCGGAGATACGGTGACGTCGAGGATAGATTTCCATACGAAACCTCGAGGAAGGGACGTGTTAAAGCGTTCGACCCGAAGTGAAATCATACGGAGACTTCGAGAACTTGAAGTATTTTGTGGAGGAAGTGGAACGACGTACGTCCCCCCCCCCTTCTCGGTTTTCCCAGTATTCCGTCTTCGCTGGGCTCTTGGCGTATTGTTTCCCCGTGTGCTTGTCGGATTAATCAGTTAGTTGCGTGGGTTCAGATTTTGTACGTTTCGTCCCCCTCCCCTCTTCTTTATCCCTCTGTTGTGGCAGTACTCGTCGATCCTCGTGAATCTTGTTGTGGTCGATGCGATGATGCCATTCATGGAGTTTATCGTCTTGTTGGTTGCGTCTTGTTGGTTGTGTGTCCTGTGGGTTGAATGAGCTTCCGATTTGTGGTCTGTATGAGAAGGTGTTTGATCGTACTTCTGCACACTGGTGTGAAAACTGCAGCCTCTTGTCCCGAGTACATATATATATATATATATAGAGATAATACAATGTTGCAGATGAGTTAGGGAGAAAGACGCTCTACTATGAGTGTGTGGGTGTGATTGGGATTTGATCACGCTTGTCGAAGGCGGCAAATTAATTACTCTCACAAACCTAACTAACTTGTAGATAGGGCAAGTAGAGGTCGTTCCCACAGAGAATCAACAGAGAAAAATTCCTAACGGTCACACGTTTAGCAATATTGAAGTCAAGTCAAACAAGATTGAATTGAGAGTAAAACTGAAAAAGAGAGTGCAAGTAACGATGATTAAATCAATTAATAAAAGCCTAGGACTATCAATTTCCCCTAACGAATTATCTAACTCGTTCCTTCCTTTCTCCAGTTATCAAATTCTTAAGTTACTAACCTAGGGTTCGTATATCTCTTTACGCCTCTCCCGAGTGCTCTAAAGACGTATTCCCTGTATCGAGCTAATCACTCTATTCCTAGGCAATTAACTAGTGGGAACCCATTATGCAACAACCCTAAATGGCTACCTAAGGCAATCAGGTATATTCCTATCCTTCTCGCTAATTAGCTCCGTTTTCCAACGAGACGCTAACTTAGGCTATTCAATCCACGGCTTAACCTAAACAACTTTTCCAAGCCCGAATAGGTCTCCAGATCAAATTAATTGGTGGCCAGTCAATCAACCGCATTAAGAACAAGATATGAATAAGTAACCACACGAATTCGCATAACACGGAGAAAAGGAATTCACTCGTTAGATAAAATCGCTAGGTTCCATTGAAGTCCTAGAAAACGAAATTAGTTCATAACGTAGAAGAAATTCAACTCAAATTCAAAAGAAAAGGACAGCGACATAATAATCAAAGAGGGGCAAGAAAAGAAAAACGCCCTCTCGAATCCTCCGATCCGAGAAGTAGTCGCCTAGTCTTGATCTCCGCTTCAACTCTAGCCGTCTCCGAGTCGAATGTCTCCTCCGTTCTTCACCAAAAGAAAAGACTCTAAAAGCCAAAGGGAAGGTCTTCCTTAGAGTTACCTCTAAAACTAGGAAATATAGATCCCCTAGAAAATATTTCCTAAGATTCTCCAAATCTAGGCAATATTTCTAGGGAGAATAAAATAAAATAAAATCTAAAACTACCAACTAAATAACTAGTTGATCCTCTATATCTCCATAATGCAGTCTTAGGAAGACTTGAAGACTCCTCAAGCGGTTAGCCTTCAAAACTCGCAAGAAAGCTTCGTCAGCTACAGAACCTCCAGGGACGCGTCCCTGAGATCTGAAGGACGTGTCCCTCAGCTCTCTGTCCATTGTTCGCTCCTCTTCGCTTTTCTTCGTCTGAGCTTCAAAATCTCCTTCATTTTCCTGCATTAACACATGACAAACCACGAGGCATCAACAAGATAACCGACTCGAGACGAAATAGAAACAAAAACTAAGAAAATAACAAAGATCGACTTAAAATAAAACTAAACTAAAAAATGACTCAAATCCTACCAAATCCCTATCAATACTCGTCCGACTAACCACATAAAGCCTCGTTAAGGATACGAAATAACCCTACTTTCTCAGAGTTATCAGGATTGGAATGGATTGTAAACGATTGGAGTTATTTCGAATGTCGCGCCTTCTTCTTCTTCTCCTTCTTCTTTGTCGGCATCATCGTTGTTGATCTTTCTCTCTTATACCCACTAGTGTACGGGGATTATTGGTTGATTGTGCCTAGATTCTGTTATGGTTACTTTAGAGTGGTTGGGGCTGTGGTTCTCGTGATCTAGGTTGCGGTCTCCTGTTTGTTGTTTTAAAATGGCAAAGACAGCCTTAATTGGCTGGATTCTCAGGGGTGAGATTAGTAATTGTAAATTGTCTACAATCGGTCGGTATGAATTTGTTGGTTGTGAACCCACATGCGGGTAGGGACACGAAGGAAATTGTGATCCTGGAATACCGAGATAATCAGTCATTCTAGACTGGATAAATAGGCCGAGAATGAAGGCCAAAGTATCACGACGGAAGATAGCCGTGAAAAAAAATACAGAGGATATTTCTCGACAATGCTGACAAGACGGAGGAGTATTGGGAGTTTAAAAAGGGGGACTAGAAATGAAGTCCCGGTTGAGAACGATCAATTGTGAGGAGACTGCTACCACATGGTGTAGGTTGACGATTAGTTTGATACGTAATCAACTCGGTAAGAGTTGATTAGATGACCTATGAAACGAAAGGAAATTAGTAATAAAGTATAAAATGATTATACTAGTTTTTATGACTTACAAATAATGCTTAGTATTTATTTTCATTCTAAAGGTACCGAAGTTGGTATTTGTACAAAAGGTTACATTTGTGTGTTAAACTAATGTATACTATAATATTGTATATTAAGTCATCGTTAGAATTATAATAAAATCGGGCTATACCGCAAATGGGAAACTTTAGAATCTTTCATCATATGTCTATTACTCTATAGAGCATCAATTTCTTGACCAATTGCTCTGTATCTGGCACCCCTGTTCGTCTTTACTCGTCCGATGATGACTACAACCCGAGCGAGATGATCCAGATTCTGAATACCGTAGAGAGTCATTTGAAAATGGCCAAGGGTGACAAGCTAGATGCTTGGGGTAAAGAGCAGGAGGCAGAATTCTTTTGTGTATGGCTTAGCAAGTACGTCTTCTGCTTCACTAGAAAAGGTTCCAAAAATTCATTTAATTTATTGCCAATTTCTTTAGCTCAGCTACAAGCAAGATTGCTTTTGCCCCTTTTTCTGGTTTTGGTATTCCAAAGTCTTCATGAGAACAGTGCGTCTACAAAGTCCTTCCCTAGGCTCCCGGTAGGTGGCCCCTTATGGCTTGTTCACATATGGTCTTGCATCTGGATGCCTGGATTGACTGGCTTCCGGATGCCTTTTGGGGACACTAAGTTCGAGCATTATGGTGCTTACATTGAGCAACTGGCTTCATGCTTTAGTAACAAGCCATATGCGCCACTTGGCAAACCCTAGCAAAAGCGATCGGCGCAAATAGGGCCCTTTTCCTTCTGGTCATCTCATTTCGAAGCGTTAATAGAAACTGACCCCAGGTTTGTACTAGGATGTTATCTTGACCAGCAGTGATCTAGTATGTTCTCATCGAAATGGATTTTGTTACGAGGTTTACAATCCTCAACTTTGCACGAGGCAGTTGGGTTTTATCCAAAGCTCTGTAGTTCTATTTGCGGATTCTCTCAACATTCCTTTGCATTCTAGAGTTAGCAACATTTCGTTTGGAGAAAGTTTGCAGGCCTCTCTTATCCTTCTTGCGTGGAAAACCAAGCTTTGCCAAATGAAATTTTCATTAGAAACCACCCCAAATCATGCAACGGGGTTATTCCCTATCCAATGGGAAATTGTTTTTCATGAGTTACGCACACGGATGCTCTTCCTAGACAATTCTCAGGAACCGGATCTTCACCTCACTACAGAAATGATGCTGAAGACTGGCCATAAACCATTGAGTATGTTCCTATCTCTTGCCTCTGTAAATCAATTTCTATATCTCAGCTCTAATAATTGATTCAGGAGGATCCTCTCCCGACTACAGTCCTCCCCCTCGCTGGCCGTATGACGCATTCTCGTCGTCAGGGTATAGCCCCCACTACCCAAGTTAAGCAAATCAAGGTTGAGGGCCAACCCAAGCCATCCAAGAAGAAGAAGGCTTCTAAGAAAAGGGCTCCTTCAGCTCCAGAAGTCTCTGATCATGAAGAAGAAGAAGAATAACCTTTGTCGGTTGCTTTTAAGCAACGTAGACTTATTCTTTCTAGCGATGTAGATGTCCAAGCTCCTGCTTCGGCAAGGACACTGACGTTCCTCCTCAGGATATGGAGATGTCACCTTCCAAGGTATATTACTATCTATGCTTTTTTCGAAACTACCTTCTTAATATGCCTTGAACTTCTACACTTAGGAGGACAAATTTCAACTGACCTCTCTGAATTCCCTGCCGATAAGACTGAAGATCTTTCGGTAAACTCCAAGATAGGTGATGTAGGTATTCCTTTTCAAACTCTTGCTGGCCATCCCTTGCTAATCATTATCTTCTGCAGGGCCCAAATCTCTTAGGGATGAACCCTGCTGAGTCTACAATTTTTTAGAGCCAATTGCTCCTAATGATGAGGTAGTTGCTGATTTTTCCATTCTCTTCCTTACTTCTTTCATATATGATTGGTTGTTGCTCTTTGTTGCAAATTGATCCTCCCAAGAGCCCGGGCAAGGGACGTCTCACGACGAGTCTACGGAAGTTGCGGAGGTCATCAGAGCTGTTGAGCAAGAGGCTTCCGACACTGCGAATTTTAATCCTAGCACCATTGAGGCTGTGCCAGCTACAAATCCAACCGACTCATTCCCTAGCCTACCATCAGGTGAGGTTCCTTGGCCCATCAGGAGAAGGTCCTTCAGGCACCAAAGAATATGTCCCTCAGCTTAGTGAGGTTGACCATTTGCTGAAGAGCATCAATCAGATCGGTGGCATCCTTCGCCTTGATATATTTTCTGAAGAAGAGTTCAAGACCCTCCAATCCTGTGTCCAGGCCATTGAGGATTCTCCTAAAGCGATTGACGAAATGCTTGCAGCCTACCTGAGTTTTAGAGATCAGCTTTTAACTGTGTGGTCTGCCTACGTGGCAGATCTTGACATACTCAGTGATGCCGAAGTCAAGAATTCGGGAGATCAAGAAATTTCAGGCCGAAGAAGCAGCCGATGTCCAACTTCTTCACCGATAGAAGGCCGACCTATCTTCTCAACTACCAAACGTGCAAACTCGTATCTTCCAACCCCTTGCCCTAGAAAGAGACCTTAAGGACCGAGTGTTGTCATTGACTCACTGTTAGTTGACTGGACTGCTCATGACTCCTCCAAGCAGGATCGAGAAGATCTAATGTCTTGGTTCCGTCAAAGGAACAAGGATATCATGATGCAGACCAGGAAGAAGGTCCTGACTACGCTCTTCGTAGATGCTGCACATGCGATGCCTAGATTCTAGATTCTGAGAAACTGAATGATGTCCTCCCATTGGAAAAAACAAACTAATTTTCTTTCTTGCATCATTGTTTCCATAGTTGCCAATGTTTTTACTGAAATGTCGCCACTTACTTGTTCTATTAGCCTTTGTTTAGATTTACTTTTGGGCAATTTGCTCCCAAATGTCTGGGAATCGTCCTCTTAAAGTTTTTCCATGAGATTCCCAAATAGTTTTCTTGTAAGGCTTCAAATACTTACCATTGATTTTCAATGGTTGCTTGACTCCTTCAAGAGTCGACAATCCATAGCTATTGGCCGAGTAAGCTTTAATAAAGTGATATGATCCTTCCCAATTCGGAGACCACTTACTTAAAAGCTGGTCTTTAGCCCTAAAAGGCAATACCATCTTCTAAACTAAGTCGCCAACTTGAAAGTGTTTATGAACTACTTTCTTGTTATAATATCGAACTATTCTCCTCTTGTGTACTTCTATTACGTCCATTACTTCTAATCTCTTTCTTTATAAACCTTCTAAATCCACATACATGGCTTCATCTTGTATCCAAAGTCGACTAACACGAAGCGACTTGTACCACATTTCAATGGGCAATATCTCATTATGACCATATACCAATGCAAATGGGGATTCCCCAGTACTGTCTTGCTTGGCAACTCGCAACGCCCATAAGGTATCGTCCAACACTTCATGCTATTTCCATGGATTAAGTCTAACCATTTTTTTAATGTTATTTTTTATCAACTTACCTCTCTGAGGATTGAGAGCATCTCATTGTAAACTCTCGAAACCATTTTGGTTCGCTGTACAATACTGTAGTACTGTTGCAAGTGGCACACCTGTGAATCCCCATATCGCTCTTGCAATTCATCCCAGACCTCCTTTGCTGTATCTAGGTAGAATATTGTCGAGGCAATAGGAATTGATATCGACCTTTGAATCCACGACTTTACCAAGTTGTCGCAACGTCTCCAAGCTGAAAACAGGGGACTATCTGCAGCCGGCTTCACAATCGTCCCATCAACAAAGCTAACCTTGTTCTTGATGGATAATGCCATCTCGAAGGACCTCCTCCAGGAAGCGTAATTGCCATCTCCAAGTTCTGGCGAAACGAGAGCCGATACCTGGAAATTGGTGGCGTTTACAAAGTATGGAGAATGCGGGCTATCCAGGGCTTCAATTTCCATCTTCCCCGCCTACGAATCCCTCTTCATGTATCACTATGCTCTAATACCATGAGAGTTCCCAGGAAGCAATACCAGGAACCAGGACCCAAAACCATCGAATGCCATTTTCCAGGAAAAACAGTTCTAACCAACACTCCCACAGCGACTAGCAGTCTGTGCTGCTTATAACGAAACCGCTAACAACCTCTTCCCTTATTTACATTTATTCCACATTTGTTTTCTTCTGTCCTCAGGGCCTTCTGAACTTGGGCGTGGACTTGGGCGTGGACTTGGGTCTTGTTTGCTTTGGTCCTGGACTGCAGCTTCAGCTCACCAACTTCAACTCGGCCCACTTGCTCCAGCTCGCTCACAGTTGGTATGTGTCGTGGAAACAAAAACTTAATCTCCCTTTCTTTATTCATGATGGACAACCTCGTCGTTCTTAAGATCATGGGGGAAGAAGTTACAGATGATTCATTAAAAGATCTGGTATTAATTCCCTTTGCCTTTTATTCATCTCTTATGAAGCAGAAAACAAACATTGACTAATCAGGGACACTTTTTTTTTGTTTTAATAGAGGATGGCTAATTTGAGAGTACTTGACATCACGAATGGGAAGATTACAGGACTGCCCGACCTCTCTCATTGCCCAAAGCTGGACATAAGTCATCTCAAATATTGTTACTTATTAGAAGAACTCCACAGTTCTATCGATGTGTTATGGGATCTTAAATACTTGAAAGTAGATAATTGTTGTGCTTTGAGAAGGTTAGCCGAAGAGCTTTGATCCGCAAAAGCTCTACAAGAGCTCATTTGATCTGGTGTGAAAAAATTACGGAACTTTCAGAGTCTAGTGGGGGGCTAGGGGACCTGAGAATTCTCTGTGGGAAATGGACTAAGATAAGGAAGCTGCCTTCCTTGATCAGGAATCTAAAGAGCCTTGAGGTATTGGAAATTGTCCAATCCCGCTCATCCGGTGGACTTCGATTGTTAGAAACTTCTTCAGAGGTGCCAAACCTTAAAAGATGAAATCTTTCCGGACTCTCCAGCCTCTGCTCCCTTCATTTATCTGGCCTCAACGAGGTTTGGGACTTGTTGGGGATCGAGAAGCTATGTGATTTGCAGAAATTAGATTTGGATGCTGGTGGAAAGCTAGATCTTCTGTCTACAAAGTTGGGTTCCATGTCCAGGCTGGAGGCACTCGGTTTGCGTAATTGGAGCATTTCATCGAAATCGCAGCTTCTTTCGTCCTTGCATAAGTTGGAACTCATGGGATACCCAAGAAATGATAATTCGTGGCCAATATGGAATGTGACTTGGAGGGACGGACGATTTAGTATGGAAAATCTGAGTTATAATATAAAGTTGTCAGATTTAGGATCGTTGAGGAGGCTTTGCACATTACATTTGTCGACATTTGAACGCATTGACTTTTCCTAGAACGAGAGGATGGAGCTCTTGGAGGAATTACATGTCTCCGATTGTGGTGATTTCGAGAGTGAGATCCTAGACTTGTCAAAACCTGAGAAGATTGAAGAGGGTGAAGGTTGAATACTGCCACTCTCTGCAAAGCGTGTCCCGTATGGGGGGAGACTGTCACTTGACGATTCTTAATTATTGCAAATTGGAGTCAATTGAATGCCAGTATCCACAATACCACAACAAACGAAAAAGGTGGAGAATTGGAAGTTGAATGATGTACTCTGCCTCAACTGGATGATTAACGTTGTTTTCAATTATTGTTAAAGAGAAAACCTTGATAAAGAGAAAACGAATTTAATATGTTAACTTTTTTACATAACATCATTTCAAAATCTTCATAGGTAAATTGACGAGGATATCTCATGAACGAATTTATGAAAAATCGATACATCGGTTTACGAATTTATAGGAGAACTAGGGGTGGTGGGAGGGAGGGCATCTCTCTCTTTGTCTTTCTTTTTAAGTTTTTGGTCTCATTTTTTGAGAGAAATCACTTTAAGTATCGAAATGGTTTTTTTGTTTTTAAGGGAGAACTTCGCGCCAAAGTAAATAAGAAAAACAAACAACTTTCCTTCCCGTGCAACAAATAGTCCTCCGGTCACAGGACCCGGACCCATAAAACAACAACCGAAGAGACGGAGAACATGTTCATTCATTCATTTAATTTATTCGACAATCAAGACGGACGAACAGCCGTTGGTCAGCGGCGGGGGCGCAGTACACCGGCCTTACCCGGTAACCAGGAGGTCCGAAGTCTCATGTCACATGGATTAGCTGTAGATTGTCTGCTACTTGATACAAAAATATTTTTCATGGTTTAGAGGAAAAATATAATCTTTTAATCCTTTTGGTTGGAATCAATCAATCCTGTCTATCACGTGTTCACGTGGCCGACCACTTCTCTTAATATTATTTATAAAACCAACAACCCTCTACTTTTTTTTTTTTATTATCGAGGAGGAAATGCGCTTTTGATGGGATCCAGACATATATAACAATATATTTGTACAATAATATAATAGACAGGACCCATGCGAGACTGTCTCTTATACACATCTAGATGTGTATAAGAGACAGGTTTTGTTTATATATTAAAATAGAGATTAAAGGAAAGGGAAACGAACAAACCAGCTCTGGTTTCACCTTCTTTTCCCATCCTCCTTCCGATTGCCCACCACAAACAACAAAAGACCAGTCCAGTCTTCCACCTCTCCCCTTCTTGGATCTGCCTTGGATGGCGGGGACATCGGAAGCAGGGACTAGCCACGGCACTGTGAACACCCCCGACGGATCTGCTTACGATGTGTTCGTTAGCTTCAGGGGACCTGACACCCGGTACAACATCACCGACGTCCTTTATGTGTCCATGAGGGAAAAGGGGATACGCGTGTTCAGGGACACGGAGGGGGTTTGTAACGGCGAAGAGATCGGGGACGAGCTCCGTCAAGCTGTCCCGGACTCTAGGATCTACGTTGTTGTCTTCTCCAAAAGCTACGCATCGAGCGCATGGTGCCTCCGAGAACTCGCCATGATGGTGGACTGCCGCAGGGACCCAGCCTCTAGGAAAGTCATCTTGCCCATCTTCTATGATGTAAGCCCCAGCGACGTGAAGCTGCAAACCGATCGGTACCGGGACGCCCTCGAGAAGCACAAAGAAAAATACAAGGAAGAGGATGTGAAAATGTGGGAGGAAGCTCTGAAGAAGGTTGGAGGTATCCGTGGTCTAGAATACAAAGGACATATTGGGTATATAACTCGTAATCCTTAATCTTTCTCTTTCTTATATAATTATTTATGTCATTTCAGATATTTCAACAACTGTTGTTTCCTTTGAGCTTTTCCATGTTGTTAGTTGGCAGTTTCTTGAACAACTTGATCTCTATTTGATTTTGGGCAGGATGGGCGAGTTCGTTAGTGTTGTGGTTGCGGATATTCTAAACAAGCTGAACATCAAAGATAGGAGTTTGCCGGATCATCTCGTAGGGATAGATGATCGCGTGGAGAATGTAATGGGCATGTTGAATTTGAGTTCTCACGTTGAACGACATGTTGTGATGGTACATGGCATGGGGGGCCTTGGGAAGACAACACTGGCGAATGTCATCTTCAACAGAATCTCTTCCCTATTCGATGGATGCTGCTTCCTTGCCGATGTGCGAGAATCCTTGTCGATTGGTGTGGGGGGTGTTGAAAGGTTGCAAAAGAAGCTATTGAGGGATATCTTCGGCAAATCGGATGGAGAAATTGATGACTCTAGCGATGGAATGAATAAGATCCAAAGAAGGCTCTACAACAGAAGGGTCCTTATCATTTTTGACGATGTCAGCGAGAGTAGTCAGCTCGAAAAGTTGATTGGAAATTTCGATTTCTTCGGACCGGGAACGATAATTATCGTCACGACGAGGGATAAGAGCGTTTGCGAAGGCCTTATGAGACCTAGTGACACTGCTTATGAAGTGGAGGGAATGAGCGATGATCATGCTCTGCAACTCTTCAGTTGGCACGCATTTCGTGGAGAGGGGCCTCCAAATGACTTTATTGACTTATCGAAGCGGGTTATTCATATGTCCGGAAATCTTCCCTTAGCTTTGAAGGTGATCGGAGGGCACTTATTCCAAAAGGAAAAGAATAAATGGGAACATACATTGGAAAAACTTGAGCGAGTGCCTCACAAAGACGTCTTGAATAAGCTGCGGATCAGCTACGATGACTTAGACGAGAGTGAGAAACAGATTTTTCTGGATATTGCTTGTTTCGACAATGATGTGATGCCAAGGAAGTACGCGAGTTACATGTGGGAAGCCTGTGGTTTTTTTCCTAAAAGTGGATTGGATGTCCTCCAGAACAGATCTTTGATTAAGGTACTGAATGTCGACGAAGAAGATGACTTTGAAGACAAGTATTGGATGCATGACTTAATTAGAGAGATGGGAAGGGAGATTGTTAGTTCAGAGAGCCCCGGCAAGCGCAGCAGGCTGTGGGATCGTGAATTGGCACTTAATGTCATACGCCAAAAGCAGGTGAGATGATAATAATAATAATAATAATAATGTTTTCTTGATTTATTCGATTGGACTTGATCTCTCTCTTTTGGCTTTTCTCATTTCCTTTATGTTATGTTACCAGGGCACCGATCAAGTTTTAGCCATCAACCTGCGAGTTAGTCACAAACTTTTAACCGGAAAGGAATTCAATGGCATGTCCAATCTCAAGTTTCTCAACCTAGGAGAAAATGGAGCAGAATTAAGTGGGAAGTTTAGGAATTTCCGAACGAATCTATTGTGGCTACGTTGGGGTGCGATGTTTTATCTCATACCTAATCCCTATTTCTTCCAGATGGACAGCCTCGTTGTTCTTGAGATTTCGGGGAAGGGAATTAAGGACGATTCAATGAAACACATGGTATTTCCTTTCCCTTGTATCCATCTCTCATGAAGCAGAAAATCAACATTAACTAATCATGGGATGATATTCATTTTTTTTTGTTTTAATAGAGAATGGGTAATTTGAAAGTACTTGATATCTCGTGTGAGAAGATTACAAGACTGCCCGACCTCTCTCGTTTCCCAAAGCTAGAGATAATTCATCTCCGCTTTTGCTGGAGTTTGGAAGAAATCCATAGTTCTATCGGTGTATTAGGGGATCTTAAACGCCTGAATATAGCAGTGTGTACGAGCTTGACAAGGTTACCAGAAGAGCTTGGATCTGCAAAAGCTTTACAAGAGCTCAGTTTGATCGATTGTTACGGAATTTCGGAGTTGCCAGAGTCTATTGGGAAGCTAAGGGACCTGAGAATACTCAATGGGATTGGGACTAAGATAAGGAAGCTACCTTCCTCGATCGGCAATCTAAAGAGCCTTGAGGTGTTGGAAATTGACGGATCACCCATTTCTATTAGAATTCCAATGTCAAAGGTGGCAAACCTTGCAAGATGCAATCTTTCCGAACTCACCTGCCTCCAATCGCTGACGTTAATTGGTCTCGATGAGGACATAGCGGGGATAGAGAAGCTATGTGGGTTGCAGAAATTAAAGTTAGAGGATGTCGGTGGTATTGTTTCTACCAATTTGGGTTCCATGTCCATGCTGCAAGATCTCTTCATGTATTCTTGGAACATTTCATCCGCATCGCAGCTTCCTTCGTCCTTGCGTAGATTGACACTCGTGGGATGTCAGCAGTCAATGCAGAGTGGGACTTCGCTGGATGGACGAGATAATATTAGAAATACGAGTTATCCTATCAGGTTGTCAGATTTAGGATCGTTGAGGAGGCTTTGCTATTTAAAACTGTGGTCATGCGAACGCATCGACTTTTCTGGGGTTGAGAGAATGGAGCTCTTGGAGGAATTAAGTGTCTGGAAATGTGGTGATTTCGTGGGTGAAATCATAGACCTGTCGAACTTGAGAAGATTGAAGAAGGTGGAGTTTCATAACTGCAACTCTCTGATGAGCGTGCCCCGTATGGCGGGAGACTGCCACTTAAAGATTCATCTCTGCAGGGAATTGCAATCATTTGATGGCCCGTACCAACAATACCACAACAAACGAAAAAGGAGGAGAACCGGATGTTGAATGATGTACCCTGCCTCAACTGGATGATTAACGCTGTATTCAATCGTTGTTTCTCTCAGCTCAGGAATTCATTAAAAAGACCAAAGACAAATATTATTATGAAGTGATTAAAATGATTTGGCACAAGTTAATCTTAATCAATCAATTAATAAAATACATACATGAAAAATTATACATCCCCTGAAAAACCTAGAACAATACTTCCCCTACGATTTTAAGCATTCATAAGATTAAATGATCAGAAAATATTAAAAGAGTTAGGATAATTTTTTTATCATATTTGTTTTTTACTATAGGATAATTTTTTTTCATATTTGTTTTTGACTAACTTCCCTGTGAAGTCTATTCTTTTCTATTTATTTTATTTTTAATGTATGATCATGCAATGTTGACAAACTAACTGATTTTGATTTAATATTTTGTTACCGGAGACTTTTCACGGCTTAAAATGTTAAAACATAAATATATGTGACTTAATAATAGTTCTTGTTATTCAAAAAAAGTTTCCACCCATGTACACGTGCGTGGTTTGTATTACATGAGGATCCGAGTCCACTCGCCCGATGCTTTCCTCTTGATACATCGACTCGAGTGTTGGGGTACTGCAATAATATTTATTTGTATATATATATATAATTTTTCATCTAAAAGTAATGCAATAATATGTACACGTAATGTAACTTTTTTCCATTTGTGGATATTCTATAATAATATCAGAAAACCCAACCTTGCAAATTAGGATAATTAGTATATTTGTATTATGTATGATAATATATTGTTTTATTATTAGGATAATTAAAATGTTGTTTTTATCAAATGTGGATATTATACTGATATTTGATAATATTTGTATTCTATATTATCGACTAATTCGGACTTGATCCGAGTAAGACAGTCGGCTATGGTGGATAAGTCTTCTTATAGGGGTGAATGTATACGGTATATTTCAAACCCAATACTTCCTTAATCAAATTCAAGCTTCATACCACTTGGAAAAACTTCATATTGTTCCAACATATAAATTATTTTATTGTTGTTTGGACAAACTTCATAGTTTTTGCTTATTTTAATTGCTATATATATATATTATTTAATTGCACAAAAAATATTATTATATTATTTGAAGCTAGAGAATCTCTTCATGGGTTTTGTTGATTTTAATGGCAGAAAAGTTTGGCCAGCTTGGTGTCAAATATTTATATTTGAGAGGAACTTTATCTTTTGTGAGAATTAATGTAAATTGGCTTCTTGTTAAGACTTCCTTCTTTAACGTTACGACAAGAAGCGAACTTTTTACGAACAAAGAAATATGACCAAGACATAAAGGAAGCCGCAAATATGCCATGTCGTGAGCTCTGTTTTCTCACTTTATTGAGATTTCGGTCGACTGTGACCCATTTTACGATCGACCGTAAATGAAAAAGTTTGTTTTCTCGTAATCATCACAGGAAATTTGTTTCAAGATCATATCATACGAACTTTTCTAAACATAACGACTTTCTGGCAAATGAATCTCAGCTATAATCATTACAAAAAAGTTTTGAATAGAATGAATTTGCCAAAAGGCTCCCTTTAATTAAATTAAAATTCATATTTTTAGGAAATAATTTTTCAAATAAAAGAAGATCATTAATTTTACTATTAAAGGACTATTAAATTAATAATAAGTCTTGATTACTGATACATTGAAACCAGATTACACAAAAAATGATCGCGTCACTTGGACATAAAAAAATGGGCAACACAAAACTCACAAACGAACTAGACAACTCCGCAAAAATAAAATAGTATACAAATTCCTAGGTCGAACATGTTAAACATCCGACAGGGTTGGTCTTAGGCATTGATGATTTACTTGAAGGTCTTAGGTTCGAATCTCAACAGCATATTTCAATAGCATATTTGTGGTGTTGGCTGAAGATTATATCGTTAACGCAAACTCTGTGATCTCGTGTTCGTATTATTCGTACTCATTCTACCAGTAGAGCCATCAACGGATCCGAGCTAATAAGTGTAAAGGGTAACTGGCAGTGGCATAATTCATAATGAATCGAGCTAAAATAACGGAATAGGTGTTGATTAAAACAAATGGATTAGCCAATGTCAATTCCATCTTTCATCCAAGAACTAAAGTTCTTATCCGTGTCTTAAAATTCCATTACGGTGATTATGGATTCGATTGATTTTTTCTAATACCATCGTCGTGCTATCGACCATTTAGTGACTCGATAGTCTTTCTATTGTTTGAGTGATGCATCATATTTTTGTGTTTTTACCGAAAAGTGTACCGACTAAAAAAGTGTCGTTTCAACAAAGGAATCTTCTGTTTTGTATCACACATGCATGCGTAAAGATTATTTCTCATATCAACATTAATCATTGCTAACTGTTCCTTATTATTCACATATGACAGTTTCTTCAATATGTAGGGATACATCACGTATTCCTTATCACAGGTGTCCAAGCAAGGTATAACGCATCGCTTGGTGCTCTAATCATCGGCACTTACCACGAAATTAAAGCGGTAGAGAAATTAAAATTATATGCCTGACAAGCCTTGTATACAGAATAAAGGGTCATTGGCAATTACTATGATTAGGGTACAGGCATCTTGACATGATGCAACCGTTTTTGTACTGCATCAAGGAGCTTTCAGATGCCGGAGGAGTCGCTTTACCGGACCGTAAGGTGGCAAACTACCGCACAAATGGGGTGTAAGGCAAATCATACATGCAACGAGACAAGAGAGCTGGCAATTGTCGATGGCCTCTGTCGTTCCCAGTGATTGTTCCACATGCAACATCAAGATCATTGGTAGCATTGGCATGCCTTGTCCCATGGCATGACTTGTATAGAATAGAGAAGGAAGTAGTAGGGAATCCAGAAAAAATAATCCGGCCAAATTGAACTACTATAATTTTTTATATTAAATTAAAAAAGAAATTGAACCTATTTTATTTGTTTAGACAAACGGGGGCATTGCCTCTTGAAGGAGGCGTCCATCGGTGCACTGAGAATTACATAACAAAAAAGGACATGTACTATAAATAGACTTATGCGTCCTTCAGTGCACTGTAAATCACAAAACTGAGAAGGATGCGTTCATGAGCATTCTGTGGATTACAAAATTAAGAAGAACGAATCCTCTCTACATAACCAAGAAGAATGCATCGTTCAATGTAGATGATGCTTACATCGTTGCGCACTAAGCTACGAACTGGGTTTTGTTGTGTCGACATGTTTGTTCATTCTTCATTACTACTAGAACGATATTTGCTCATCTTTTTTTCTTCTACAATTTGATAGTGGAGGCAAATAATTCCATATAAAATGTACATCCACTAATAATTCCACATGTGGTGGGCCTTCTCATTGGGACGAGCTCCAAAGAGTTAGTAATTGAATTTCTACTGGATTGATCACTTTGGTACCGTGGATGAGGTTGATGAGAGTTGCCCTAGTCCGAGTACGCGTCATCATTACGTAGATTGCATGACCATTGGTGTAGTGGGAAGCTATTATGTAACGATTTATCTTGTGTTGGGATGCCCCGGTGTTGGAGGTTTGAATATCGGTGGCCCCCGCCAGACATGTTTTGAGTTGTTGGAAGGCGGGTAACGCAAATGGGAGCTTCTGATGCTGATCACCCTATTCATGTTTTTTATCGTGGGGATGCTTTGGATCCGGCGTTCGTCAAGTTCTTGTTATCATAGAAACAATGAGGTTGAATGTCCATCGACGTCGAGTGATCGTATTTGAAGACTGATTCTTTGCAGGTGTTCTGATATCGCGAGGTCATTGGGAAGGCCGAGATTTGCCCCTTGTGTTAGAATGTATTGTTGGCATGGTGAAAAAAACCGACGACGGGATGTAAGCTAGAGGATCTGTCTCTTGTTCTTCTCAGGATTGTTGATGTCGAGGGTGAGAGTTTGAGAAGTAGATTGAAAGATTGTCCAATGTTGAGGATTGATGTTTGTGTTATATGCTGGGGAATCGTCTTTGTTTAGAATAGAAGTTTTTGTTGGTGCCGAAGTTTTGCCTACCGATGACGTAGGAGAATCGCTTCTGTTTCCTTGGAGCAGTTTTCGGATTAGTAGGGGCAAGATGTTCCTAGTGTGTCTGATCATAGCTTGTCCGTTAACAGCATTATGGGCTCGTCATTAGCACCGATGTTGACCGCGGTTGGTTGGTGAGATGTAACCTTCTTAGGGGTTTTCATGTTGTTGTAGATTTACTTTGAAGTTTGGTAGTTGTTGGGTGATCTTTGGTATTTGTTTTTGGCTTTGTACTTTGGTAGCAGTTGATATCACTTTGGGCCTTGATAGTCGTTTGACGACGGCTTTAGACCTTGGTAGCCGTAATGGAAACTTTGATCTTCATATTGTTAGATGTTCGACTTTGGGCCTTGGTAGTCGTTGATAAATCCTTGACATTCTTGTGCTTGTAGATTTGTAATGTCATGCATTGTCCCTAGTCCCGTTCGAGGAGCCATGTTGAAGAATAAAACCTCGGAAGGAAAATAGAGAGAATGTTTGGATTTATATCATGCAATAATGTAATTGAAGCATGATAAATTTGTGATGATACTTAATCGCACTCGCATATGCAGAAAGGTATGCATTATGTAACTACAATTGTAAATGAGACGTAGTGATGGAGCGATTACTGTAAATGACATGATAATGTAACTACTGCAATCGAACATACACTCATGTGGTCATGCGAATACATGAATGCAGTAAGCAATAAATAGGTAGGGAGGGAGAAAAGAGGATTCTTGAAGTCCTCTATGATGAACCCAAACCGTTGCAAAACAAGTAGTGTTAGCTTTACAGTTCATCATAGGCAAAGCGCACCGAAGACCTATCCCTGCACAGGTAGTAGACATTTAATAACAAACAAATGCATTTGCAGTGTCTGGTACCTGTAGTGGACAAACAATGCTAGCCTCTCGGATGAAGGCCTGTAAACCTCCCTCGGACAAAGGGAGGCGGGTCCCGGTCCATAGCCTACTAGCCGCAGAAAGCAGCGAGGTCGTGCCGTTCGGTGACGCCCTAAAATCCTAGTCTCGGGTATAGGGACTCACCTAGATATGCCTAAGAAAGCGGTAAACAAACACAACCATGAGAGCAAACCAAGGGCACCGAGCGAAGCAAGTACATGCACAAACAAAAACTCATCTTCGCATGTGGATTGAAAGAAAATATAAGAGCGTTCAAAAAGAATCCACATGTGGAGTCCCCAGCGGAGTCGACATCCGGGATGTACGCGCGCCTTCCGGCCTAGCACGCGCATGGCAGTTCGAACAAGGCCCAATTGGTCGACATTGCTACTCGAGCGTCGGACGCTGCGGAAGGGAATTGGGTGATCCCTCCCTGGGTTCCTAAATATGCCTGCTCAGGCCCTCGCCGACTGTTTCTGTTTTCCTAAGAAGCGGTGGGCGAGAGGCGGAGCACGATCCGAATAAGGAACTTTCGGGAGAATCGGGAGCGGCTCGTGCTGCGATCACCCATCCAAAATGGCTCCGTAAAAATAGTATTATCGTTTAACCTAAGTAAACTATACAGAGTCGCCACTGACTTAGTTTTGAAAAATGGTTTAAGTCGGAAAACCGGAGTAGGATTCGGGGATTCCTATTTACTAACTCTTACATTCTAACATGCGAAAAAGGAGGTGGCGTTTGCTCCAAAAGATTTGCTTTTATTTAATGGGTGTTGGACCCGATCTGGGCATGACTCAAGACTCATGTCAATGTTTTACGAGTGTTATACTCGATTCGGGCTTTTGGGACCGAACTCGTATTTGTTGATAGCAAACGACATGCGGCAATAAACCTATTGGCCTAAGGCATGCGGATAAGTACAAACAATTATTGAGATCAAAGAGGCGGGGAAAGGTGGTGACCGTAGGCCTATGCACTTGGGCCACGGCCCGTTACAAGTGAATTTTCTATCTTGTCGGGGGAGGCCCGCACCTCCCCTTTGTACCTCATGTGGTGGGAGCCGATGGGTGGTCTTGACATCGTAGTTTCACACATGAAAAGATTCACGTACACGCACCTTGTAGAGCCCTTTCGAGAGGTTCGTGCTGGGTTTTTGAAACTTATGCATCCATTGTGCATCCATAGACAAAAAGGCAAGTGTAAGTTACGCGAGATAGTAGCGCGCCATACTTCACATGTGTTTTACATAAACAAACGATGATCATGTTCATCAAACACAATGTAAATTTAATCATATTACAAAGAGTTACGTAATCACGAATCACAACGAACACAGATTGCACACGGTTCAGAAAATGGATTATAATTTTGGTTAGGATTGTCTGATTCAATTAAAATTTAAGCCAACAGATCTGAAACTTAATGAAGGGTGTACATGTAAAATTTTATGGAAATCTAATGGTGCAATCTCTCAAGATCAAGGAACCAAAGTGGCTGTTTGGAAAAGCAGAACAGTTTACACAGGCGGTGTTGTTCCTATCATATCTTGGTCATCGAATATCCAATTGGAGTACAAAAGGACTTTACAGAAAGGTAAAGATCTGAATAATATGTGGGTAAAATTTCAAATGGATCCAACAGTTCGATCGTGTGATATACAGGTGTAAAATGTCGGACCATTTTGTAAACTCGGTCTGCCTTCGGCCGGGTAAAGTTTGGGGAAGAAAAATAGAAAACTTTACATTCACAAAATGAAAAAATGTGAATAATATTTCAAAATCACCGTAATGACATGAAGAATAGAAATACAAAATTTGGAGATGATCCAATGGTGGGATCTACCGTTATTACATAAAGAAAAGGATTGCAACATTCAGCAGATTTTACCAAGTATACCGTCTGTTCGCGAGATTGTTTCATATTATGCTAGAAACTTCAAGGCATTCGCATTTCTAGTGACCTGATTGATGATTAATTGGGAATCACCCATAACCTGAGCATGTTTTTCTCCTAGAGATATGAGTTCCTTAAATAAAGTTATCAACGTTTCGTACACAGTGGCATTGTTTGTCGGCACTGTTTGTAATCGGAAAGCCAACCCGATATCTTTAACTATTGGCTTTATCATATGAATACCTATTCCGGCTCCGCTCTCTATAAATGAGCCATCAAACCAGCTTGCCAAATATCCCCATTCGCTTGTTCTTGATCTACAGACAAGGTTGGATCATGTTCACCTAAGAAATAAGCCAATGCTTGGCCTTTAACCGATTGTTGAGGCTTATATATCAGGTTATACGGTGAAAGAATTATGCTCCATTTACTAATTCGATCAACTAAAAGTGGACTCTCAAAAAAGTATTTAATAATAGGAGCCTTAGATACGACGTAAACTTCATTTTTTTTCAATATAATGTCTAAGTTTTGTGACAACATAAAATACTGATAAACATAACTTCTCCATTAGAGTATAGCTGATTTCTATTGGTGACAACAATCTTGAAAGATAATATATGGCCATTTCTCGTTTATTTTCCGTTTGTATGGGCCAGCATAGCGCCAACGGTTGTCTTGGTGGCTGCCACGTAGAGTACAACAGGTTTCCAGCATTGCGGAGGCGCTAACACCAAAGGATTTGATAGATACCTCTTGAGGGCGTTGAAAGCTTTCTCGTGTTTAGTAGTCCGGACGTACTCACCTTTTCCTCTCAAAAGAGTAGAAAACACTTATGTTTTTCCTGCTTCGTTGCCAATGAATCTTCGGACATAATTCACTCTTCCTAAAAGGGCTTGCAACTCCTTTTTGGTCCTTGGAGCAACCAGACTCTAAATAGCTTTGACTTTATTTTGATCCACTTCTTTGCCACGCTGGTTTACTAGAAATTTGAGAAAATGTTCTGCTTTAACTCCAAAGGCACATTATAAAGGATTAAGTTTAAGTCCATGTTCCCTCATTTTCATAAAAGCATTACGGAGATGATCTATATGTAAATCTTTACTTGTAGACTTAAAAACTATGACATCAATATAAATTTCCACGGTTTTTCCAAGAAAAGCGTCAAATATCGATTCATAGCTCTTTGATAGGTGGCGCCGGCATTTATTAGGTTGAACGGCATTACCACCCATTTGAAAATCCTCAAGGGACATATAAGCGCAGTCTTATGGACATCTTCTTTCGCGATAAAGATCTGACTATATCCGGAAAACCATCCATAAAAGACATGACTTGATGACTGGTTGTTTTATCCACAAGATCATTTGTGATAAGCATGGGGTATTCATCTTTCGGAGTCGCTCGGTTTAAGTCTCTAAAGTACTAATTTTACCATTCTTTTTCATTACATGTACTATGCTAGAAATCCACTCTGTATATCGCGACGTCCTTATGTATCCTGCACGGAAGAGTTTCTTCACTTCTTCAAACACCAATTGTGTTACTTCCCTTGCCATTCGTCGAGGTGCTTGTTGGATCGGTTTGAAATCTTTTTTGATTGGCAACATATGTTCTTCGAGTCTCCGATCTAGACTCGGCATTTCTGAGTAATCCCAAGCAAAGCAGTCCTTAAACTCCTCAGTACTTATCGAATCGCATTAAATAAAACTTTATTATCTGATGAGCCGATGAAAATAGTCCTAGGAAAAGTCTCACTTCCCAAATTGATACTAATTAACGGGTCACACGGCTTCATTAAGGATTCCCGGACCTCGCTCCCTCCTAAACAAATAGAAACTGACTTTTTACAACCATCAGGTACCCTAGACGTTTCTGGATTTACTGAAAGCAAAGACGTGGATCGTTCGCAACAACAATGGTGACCTTCCTTGTAGACTTGCAACTGCTGCAGCACATCAGCGACTGTTTTGCTCACTTCTTTCTTGTGGTCCATAGGTTCCTTCCCTTATGAGTCTACTGGACTCCAACTCCGTGATAACACTTCCTTGATTTTTAGCCACCTTTTCATTGACTACACCGCTCTCCTCTTGATTGATATGGCCGTTTACATTTCCTTCAATTTGGTGTCTCTCCCGAATTGACCTCTTGTAGGACTTCTTATATGTCCATAGCACTAAGCTCATCCCCCCACCCTGACTGAGTGATCGCATCGGTCGCAGGTTTTGGATGTGATGTCCCACAGGAAACGATATAGTCAATTTCCAATTGACCGAGGGCACCGATAGTAGGATTGCCCAGCTTGTACCTCTGTTCCAATGTAAGGTCTTTGACTGTTTTGCTTGTTTCTACATGCAAAATATCTTTGTCATAACATGTATATTCATCGGCTTTAATTATTTCAATTTCGAAATCAAGCCACAACATCAATTATCTGTGTAAGGTAGAGGGTATAGTCGTGGCTTTATGAAGCCAATTGCGGCCTAGCAAAGCATTAAAAGTGGGGACTATGTATATGACGAAGAATGCGGTTTCTTTTTCTTGTCGTCCAACTCCCAAGTGTAATGAAAACACCCCTAGGCACTCGGATTTTCTATCTTTGAAACCACTCACAAAAATATTAGTTTTAAAAAATTCCTAGAGGTTGTACCCAAGCATTCTGAACTTGGACAATGGCAGCACGTTTATTATGGCTCCGTTATTGACTAGAACTCTGCTCACCAGGGTGTCGTCAAAAGTGGCAGAAATATATAAAGAATGCATGTGCTGCTTCATACTATTAGATGACTTTCTGAACCAATGTAGTGGGAAACCAAGCGGACAGTCTGCCATATGAGGGAGAGGAATCTTACTTCTCGCAGGCATCTCTTTACAGTTATTCGTGAAGTCCGCTAGCAAGGGGAGGACATTACAACTCACCACAGGCTTTCCTGCACCATCAATATCACTTGATGCTCCACTCTGGAGGGGGTTATAATCAAAGCTTGAACTTGGCTCTTCTGAATAGTTCGTAGACTCGACACGTTCTAGTTCAGCTTTCAATTCCTTCATGGCCACCTTGATAGGGAAAGTGACTTTTGAAGAGGTAAGCCTAGGCCGTTTAATGACGTGACTTAATCGTCTCTCCCTTCTCATACGACTTCCTCTTGGTAGTAAAGGCTTTAACCATCTTTAGTTTCTTAGAACCAAGAGAAAATTGACTTACCTCCACGAAGTTTTCAGAAATTGGATCACACCCAATGATTACACGAGTCAGCACCTGTTGTGGCCTAGAATAATTATTAGTTTCATTTGTACCTAGAGGTGCCGAGTGGGCCGACTCGACAACGATCGTCTCTTCCGACGACATGTCTACCTGCTTGATGAAGTAGTTGACACAGCGGGGAGTGCATAGTTGTGAAATCAGAATTTTGTTCTAAGCTATCAGCTTGCATTTTTTGCAGAGCATCTTTTTTTCTAGGAATTGAGCTATTGGTAGGCCCACACGAATTGCTTGCACTTCTACTTTAGGTGGTCCATTGGTCTGCTTAACAATTCTCTTGTGGGGACAAGTAGCCTACTCAGACATATTAGGGATACTTGTCTTGCCGATTTCTCCGAGTCGTGACCCACCCGTAAAGTCCGTCTTATCCGTTTTATGCCCTGCTCCTTACTGAGCATGGCTCTCATCAAAGTTGAGCTGACGGTTGGGTTGCTTGAGGATGCGGAGCTGTTGACCAGCGATTTCTCTAGTCCGGACGCGACCATGAGGACCACTTCTTCCTCCTCGGACAGCTGGCCTTTGTTCCACCCCCGGGGGCCTCCTGATGGGAGTTTGTCTCTTTTGCAAGTTAGTGTGAGCGAATCGCGATGCATGAGACACTATTCCCATGGCCAGCTTCTCAATCGGGGACAAGTCGTACTAGGTGTCCTCTTAGTTGTTTTGCAGATACTTTCTGGAAGTGTAGCACTTGTCCGTAGTGTGTATATCGTCCATATGCCACCAACACATATTGTTAGCGACCCCTTTTACTGGGCAAGTGACTACGCCTTTGTCAGCCAATCGATGGAACAAGGCGTTCGCGACGATGGTCTATCCTGGGGTCTTTGTCTCCTGCAAGGATATATCAAAGTTAGTTTCTATTACATTGACATCCGTATCAAAAATGTCAAATGTATGGATGGCAATTTCATCATCAAAGGGTTTATCGTCGGCCATATTAACTTCGTCTAATTTAGGAAAACACAACTCTTTTGACTCTATAAGATCTTGAATAATGTTTCTAAACTATAGGCAATCCTTAGTTGTATGTGTGAACGACCCATGTCATTTGCAATAATTCCTGCCTTTCTCTCTTTCGGTCTGAGGCGCCCTATGGCCTGGCTTTAGCCTGATTCGTTTTCGTTGGAGAAGCCAGTATGATTGCATCCGTTTTGTCTTTATCAAAGGAATATTTCTTCTCTTCACCAGATTTCTGAGATGCCTTAGCCTTTGAGTTTTTTCTCGCCAGCGGACCACGGACAGTGGCCCCACCCTTTACAAACTCAGCATGTCTACCTCAAAACCGTTAGGTTCCACCTGATATGCCTGGGTAGACTGAGCCTCTTCCATTAACAGATGATGGTATTCAGTTGCCCTCCTCGCCAAATCATAAAGATCGGTAAAAGGTTCCCCTTGTAACTTCTTTCTGAGAGGGATCGTCAGCACGTTTAATGAGGCCATCAGCTAATCTTTCTCAGGAATGGCGGGTATACAACGGAGCAGGGCCTTGCGTAAGTGCATTAGGAACTGCTCAGGGTGCTCTTCAGCTGCTTACCTTAGTCGCATTACCTCGAATATCAACATAGGCGTATCAAGACGAGCGAACGCCGTCATGAATATAGACTGCATCTCAGCCAACGATGTTATCGATCTTGGGGGCAAACTTGCATATTAAATAAAAGCATCACCCCTAAGTGAATTTTGTAAACAATTTCAACTCCCAGAAGTCGTTAGCAGCAGCATCCCAAGTTTGATAGGTAAAACGGGTTATATATTCCATGGGGGTCATTATATCTTCTCCTGAAAAGCGGATAAAATCAGGAACCAGATATCCTCTAAGCAAGGGAAAGTCTGTGTCGGCATACGTAGGGTATGGGCTCCTATAAAAGCACAGGTCACTTGCCTGACAATTCCGAGTACCATCTGTTGTACCAGCTGAGCAACTACTTCTCATAGGTTCTGCGGCACTGGCTGGTTTAACCCTCCGCTACTCGTCGGCTCGGTAAATCCTTGAGACAATCCCTCAGTAGGGTACATGAATTGCTCATTCGCGCGGGACGGTTGTTCATTAACCGGGGCCCATGTGTAAAAAGTTTCTTCGCGAGGAGGGTCAGTTCTGTTAGTTCCCAAGGCTGTGTTCCCCCTTGCGGTATCTCCTCCATAGGTGCCTTGTCGTGATGGCAGGAGGGACAAAATTCGCATTTCTGTTCGTCTCACCCTACACCTCCCTATCTTCGTCTATCGGGTTCGCAGTATAAACAACGTCCGTTCTCTAAGGCATGGGGGACCGAGAAGAAGAAGGTTTAAAAGGAGGCGTTCTTTCTCAGTTATACACATCTGTGTTGCCTTGATTGGCATTACTTCATGAATCGTCCTCCTGGAATGACACGACTCGCCTCCCAGTAACCGCGCGCCGAGCGTCTCCCATAAAAGAATTATTTCTATCGGTAGGATTGTATGTTTTTGGGTTGGGGATCGGCCTGCCTAAGCCTTTCATCATTTCTCGTATATGAGCCATTAACTTAGAACCATGGCGAATGTTTTCTTCATGCATCCCAGCAATACGCCTGTCTATAGTTATCTGCATATTTTACAGGTTTACATGCACATTCCGTATGACTCGCAATTCTCCTTATATGCTCAGTAGATTTCCATGCATATTCCCCATATTTCTCTTCATATCACATAATTTTTTGTGAAACTCAAGCCATTATATGAACTCGGAAGGGGTATGCGTTGTCATAGGGGGCTGAGTAGTGTCTACCTGGCTTCCTTGAGCCATGTTTCCGTCATTTAAAGGTCCTGTCACACCCCTATCCTCTCTATCTAATGGAGGGGGTGGAGGATTTAGAGCGCTGAACTCGGAAGGGGTATGCATTGCCATAGGGGGCTGAGTACTGTCCACTGGCTTCCTTGAGCCGTGTTTCCGTCATCTAAAGCTCTTGTCACACCCCGATCCTCTCTATCTAATGGAAGGGGCGGAGGATTTAGAGCGCTTGTACTCCTATTATTCATTGCCATTTTAAATGGTCAAATTATACGTCCCCCATTGTACCAAAAATGTGTTTGCTTATGAAACGGATAACGTTGGAAATATTTGGCATGAATACTCACAGGGATTCGGATGTGGATGCCAATAAATGAAATAGATTAATTGAATTATTCAACGATGCCAAAACAATGTCTAACAAAAAGATCAAAAGCTTACAGCCATAAAAACGAAGAAAAGGTTAGTCATGCGGATGAGGGTGACGCCGTAGACTTGCAGACTGGAGTGATACGATCTGATCGTCGAGGATGGGATGGACGGATCGTGGTCGAAGGTCACGATGAGTGTGGATACTAAGGGCCCTACGAGCTCACCTTAGTGGCTGATTGAAGGCGGGATTTTGGTGTCAAGGCTACGGTTGCTCACCAAGACGATGAAGTGAATGCGCGATTTGGTTTTCAACGCTACGGTTGCTCGCCCTAATGGTGGAAGTAAAGGCCAAGAACCCTTACGAGTTCACCCAGGTCGGGGTCTGGACACCTGTTTAACTAAACTAAAGGGTTGACAATCAATGCATTGTTTTGCTCAGAATGATTGTCGCGTCTGTCTAAGGAAGATCTCTTCCTTTTTATACTTAATCTTGATATGCCTGGGATGTTTAACATGTTCTCAAAATATCTCTCAAGGTTGTGGAACTGACTTCTTGAAATCTCGCTAACAAATTAATCCTGGTAGACATGACTCTTATCCACATTGACCATTAGTTCGGACTCGTGTAGACCTAATGACTCTCCTCGTACGGGAACATGTTTTCCTTCTGGTCTAATGGGCTACAATGCAACTCTGTATGGGCCATGATTAATTTAGGCCTAAAATATTCTATCATGTCAACGGGGTCATGGCCTATACCCTCTGGCTCCGCCTCTGATTAGACCGCACTTTACATTTGTTTTTATCTGGATACATGGCAGGGCCCACAGTTTATCTTAATATGCTGTCTTCTTAATACAATATTATCATCTTAACTACTCAAAATGACGATATTTTGTGGTGGAAAATACTTCAAGACCAAAGCTTCGTGCTAATAACGTGATATGAAAAAAAAATGTAAATAAAAGTAACATGATAAATGTGGAACGAAAGAAACATTAAGTAGGAACGTTAGATGAGAGTGCAAAATGATAAATTACGGCGATAAGTCATTTATAGATTACTGGCATCCATTGATATTTGTATTTGCAGTATTTTAGAAATTTTCAATCGTGTAAGACTTTAGTTAATTAATGGAATGCTAGTTTTTCTATTCTATTCAATTTATGTTTTGAAATTTTGATGCCGGATTTCTTGGAATTGGAACTTCGTCATAAAATTGGTCGAGGATAAAGTTACATTAATTTCATGACCATATATCTCTTTGCCGACGCATAGGTACAACATCAATTGACAAAACATCGTATAATATTATACGATGTTTTGTCAATTGATGTTGTACCTATGCGTCGGCAAAGAGATATATGACTCTAGGTTCGCTTGGAATCTTGTACATATATATGAAATTTGTACGGAGTATGAGGATGTGTACATGTTTTGACTTTGTTCTATTTTCATATATATGCACCGTTGACGTACGAATGATGTATGAATGTACATTATTCGTACTTTACTCTGGGTTTGTTGTAAAAGTCTTGTACAGATGTAAGAAATATATAGGAAATAAGAGGATATGTAAAAGTTTTGCATTTGTACATTTTTTTTGACGTATATACAACTAATGTATGAATAATTTATGGATGTACATTATTCGTACATTACTAAGTGTTTGTTAGGAAATTATTTTCATATGTATAAAATATGTACGAAGTAGAGGAAAATGTACATTTTTTTATTTTGTACTTTTTTCGTATATATGTACAACTACAAATATGTACAACTTATTTCGTACATATTTCATACATATGTACAAAAATTAGCCAACAAACTCATATTAATGTACAAAAAATGTATAAATGTATATTACTCGTACATTAATTGTACACATGTACAAAATATGTACAATATAAAAAGACGTACATATGACAAGATTTTAATACAAAAATATACCAATGAACGAAAAGTGTACGAGATATGTACGAAATTAATTTAGTGCTTACTTCAAATATACGAAAGCCGCGTCAACTCTTGTACATTTGTATGAAAAACTAACGTCGGCTTCGTACGTGGTGNCAGCTTTCGCACATTTATACGAAAAATTGACGTTAGCTTCGTACCTGTCTCTTATACACATCTAGATGTGTATAAGAGACAGGGTGAAGAGTGGACGTAAGCAATTTGCTGAACCACTATAAAAATCCTTGTGTCCATCAAACAAATTTGCGTACACAATCAAACGTTCTGTCTTACAGAAACTTACAGGCTCTGTTTAACATAAGCTTTTCATTCCGCTGCGGGGTAAAACGAAAAAGGGTTAAAATCCAATTTTGGAGATTAACACTAATTCACCCCCCCTCTTAGTGTAACACTCACCAAGACGATGGAGTGAAGGTGAGACTTGGTTATCAGAGCTACGGTTGCTCATCCTGATGGTGGAAGTGAACACTAAGAACCCTTGCAAGTTCACCCAGGTCGGGGTCTGGACGCCTGTTCTAAAAGGTTGACGATCAATGCATTGTTTTGCTCGGAATGATTGCCGTGTCTGTCTAAGGAAGATCTCTTCCTTTTTATACTAAATCTTGATGTGCCTGAGATGTTTGACACGTTCTCAAAGTATCTCCCAAGGTTGTGGAACTGACTTTCAGAAATCTCGCTAACAAACTGATCCTAGTAGACATGACTCTTATCCACATTAACCATTAGTTCGGACTCGTGTAAACCTAATAACTCTTCTCGTAGACTTAGTACAGGAACGTGTTTTCCTTCTGGTCTAATGGGCACAGCGCAACTCTGTATGAGCCATGATTAATTTAGGCCCAAAATATTTTGTTATGTTAACAGGGTCATGGCATGTATCCTCTGGCTCTGCCTCTGATTAGACCTCACTTTACGTATGTTTTTATCTGGATACATGGCGGGACCCACAGTTTATCTTAATATGTTGTCATCTTAATAAAATATTATCATCTTAACTACTCGAAATGACGATATTTTGTGGAGGAAAATACTTCGAGACCCGAGCTTCGCGCTAATAACGTGATATGAAAGAAAAAGTAAATAAGAGTAACACGATAAATGAGGAACGAAAGAAACATTAAGTAGGAACGTTAGATGAGAGTGCAAAATGATAAATTACGGCGATAAGTCATTTATAGATTACTGGCATCCATTGATATTTGTATTTGCAGTATTTTAGAAATTTTCAATCGTGTAAGACTTTAGTTAATTAATGGAATGCTAGTTTTTCTATTCTATTCAATTTATGTTTTGAAATTTTGATGCCGGATTTCTTGGAATTGGAACTTCGTCATAAAACTTGGTCGAGGCTAAAGTTGCATTAATGTCATGACCATATATCTCTTTGCCGACGCATAGGTAGAATATCAATTGACAAAACATAGTACGAATGTCAATGCAATTCGTTAGACCTATATCGATGCATTATATACACGTTTATGTGACATAACAAGTTTAATCGAATTTTACATGAGTAATATTTTATTTTCTTCTAACGAGCACATTATCATGAATACAGCAACAATATTATTGTACATATCTCGTACACTTTTCGTTCATTTATATGGTTTGTAAAAAAAATCTTGTTATATGTACGTTTTTTGACATTGTACATATTTCGTATATGTATACAATTAATGTACGAATAATGTACATTTATAAATTTTCCGTACATTTCTATGGGTTTTTATGCTAATTTTTATATATATGTATACATCTTTTGACATTGTACATTAAACGTACATGTGTACAAGTATTGTACTAATAATGTACACGTACACTTATCGTACATTACTATGGAGTTGAGTGAAAGTTCTTGTATATATGTACGAACATAAGAGGAGGTGTACATGTTTTACCATTGTACATTATTCGTACGTATATACAAGTAATGTAGGAATATTGTACATGTACATTATTCATATATTATTATGGGCTTGTTGGAAAATTATTGTACATATGTACGAAAATACGGGGAATTATACAAGTTTTGAATTTGTACATTTGTCGTACATAGGTACATGTAATGTACCAATAATGTACTGTACATTATTGGAAATTCTTGTACATATATATGAAATTTGTACGAAGTATGAGGAGGTGTACATGTTCTTTTTTCATATATATGCACCACTAATGTACGAATGATGTAAGAATGTACATTATCCGTACTTTACTCTGGGTTTGTTGTAAAAGTCTTGTACATATGTATGAAATATGTAGGAAATAAGAGGAGATGTACATGTTTTGCATTTGTACATTTTTTGTACGTATATACAACTAATGTATGAATAATTTACGGATGTACATTATTCGTACATTACTATGTGTTTGTTAGGAAATTATTGTACATATGTATAAAATATGTACGAAGTAGAGGGAAATGTACATTTTTTTACTTTGTACTTTTTTCGTATATATGTACAACTAATGTACAAATATGTACAACTTATTTCGTACATATTTCATACATATGTACAAGAATTAACCAACAAACTCATAGTAATGTACGAAAAATGTATAAATGTATATTACTCGTACATTAATTGTACACGTACGAAATATGTACAATATCAAAAAACATACATATGACAAGATTTTTATATAAAACCATACAAATAAACGAAAAGTGTACGAGATATGTACGAAATTAGTNGACCGTTTTTCGCAAAAAATTTTTAGAAACTAACTGTAAATCCGTACAAAACTCCAATAAATGAGGTTTCAAGTTGGCATTAATTAATTAATTAATTACTATGCTTTAGCCATCAGTGAGAGTGTCAGCCTCACCAAAACTCAAGGTCCAATGTATATAAACTCCCCTCGTAGTCTATGTAAAGAGTTCGGTTTTTAACAGTTGTGTGGATCAGCTCAAAATTCTCAACGTGATCGATCAAGTAACCTGCTTGAAATCATACATCGGTTCTAGGTGGATTCCGATGCATGATTTCGCAAATTCGAAGCGAAACCATCCATATGAAATCGAGACCCGCGATGAAGTTAAAGCAAGTGACGTTGTCTAAGTTTACGATTCAAACATCGTTCTAAAACATTGATAAGTCTTCAAATAATTAAAAATAATAATTATAATTTATAATTTATGGCTACTCAATTTAAATTATAGGTACCTGAAAAATATTTAAACAAAAAATTGCTTATATCAATTAAATAATATCATATATCATCAAGCAAAACGCCTCCTCAAAACAATGGCCATCACTCGTTATAGGGAGTATATATAAATATATTATCGATTCTCGGACTATAAAATCACGAACCTACTATGTAATGTCCGGTTTCATAAATTTGAAATAAATAACCTTACCATGTCACCCTTAGAATCTATCGCGTATCGGAACCATTAGTACCGGTTCCAATCATTCGAGTATACTTGAAACCCATGCACATTCCTAGCTCATCAATGAACATTTCATATGCTCTCAAAGAATTACTAATTATTAGTACTATTCCCATCCTTTTATGGGATATTGTGTGCAAGTATTAAGTGAACACGAGTAATCATGTTTCTAATTTCATTATGATCCGATTACTATAATGAAATTATAAAAAGATATATTAAATTATTTTAAATATACATGTTAGGTTGTGGAAGGTGCTAAACTCCCGTCGACGGAACGTCCTTCCCTGTACTAAAATGACGTCATTTCTTTTGTATATATGTACGAAATATGATGGATTTTTCGTACATTTAATGTAAGCGATGACATAGCTTTCGTACATGGGCCGATGGACTTTGTACATATTTCGTACATATTCAAAGTAAATTAAATTGAATACACTCTTTGATTTTACCGTTCTTTTTACGATATGAACAATACTTAACTATAATTTGAAATGCTCGGTAGTTCGAACATAACTAACTTTAAATAGTTTCTTAACTTCATCGTACACTAACTAGGGCTTTCTTTATAGGTTTGATCTCCTCATACATTAGCAACTTATGCTCAACCTAATTCAATTCCAGGTGGGGTATTTCAGTATAATTATAAACAAACCAATTTACATAATCATGCTTGATTCACTCAATGTTATGCGAGGATGTTCATTAGTCCTTGAGTTAATCACAATGAAAGGATTCTGTGGGGGTGTCGCTGCCAAGATCAACACCGTCAATTAAGTCTCGTTGAGAAGACGGTTATCTACTTCTCATTTTGCTCCATGGGGACATTTCATACTTTTGAAATTAAAAGTGGGACATGACTAACTTTGGACTACCTATAATATGCAACCTGTGAATTGTGTCTCACCTTACTTCACTTTGCTTGCATTTCATTCAGCGAACCATTCTGGGCGCATATTCTTTTGAGTTCACACACTCCGCTTGATTCTGTTATTCAGTGTTTTTGCCTGATGGATAGTCGCCTATTTCAACTTCCATTGTCTATCTCTAGCGGGTTAGACATGCATCAGGGCACCTCTTTGTGCCTGTAGTCATATATCACTGTCTCATTATACACATCTAGATGTGTATAAGAGACAGGTTTATGCCAATCTTAATTTTAAAGCAATTGGATTTTCTTGCAATAAAGAAAGTTTGAATATTTTAGCTGCACTTTTTATTAATGTACTAAAACTAATTGTTATACGAATATTTATTGAATTGGTTAATTCATTTTGAAACTTAATTTTTGAATAAAGGGCGGGTTTTCAAAGACGTTTTGCAATTTATGAGATTACTTTATGAAAGACCTTTCGCAATTTATCAAAGACATAAATCCAAGACCTTTCGCAATTTACGAAATTACTTTAACCAACTTAGCTGGTCATATGAAAAACTCGCCCCCCGAAACACCCTTTTTTTTAAGTGTTGGAGGGCCGGGTATTGAGAATCCGCCCCTGCCATTTTATACGAAGGACGGGTTTTGAAAACCCGCCCTCTTTGTTATTTGGGAGGTGCGTTTTCACAACGCGCCCCCTCGACGGTATTGAGGTAATTTACAAAACTCGGACCGTTTTTCGCAAAAAATTTTTAGAAACTAACTGTAAATCCGTACAAAACTCCAATAAATGAGGTTTCAAGTTGGCATTAATTAATTAATTAATTACTATGCTTTAGCCATCAGTGAGAGTGTCAGCCTCACCAAAACTCAAGGTCCAATGTATATAAACTCCCCTCGTAGNCTGCACTTTTTATTAATGTATTAAAACTAATTGTTATACGAATATTTATTGAATTGGTTAATTCATTTTGAAACTTAATTTTTTAATAAACTTAAGATTATATGATAAGGAGGGTCATTGTTCTGCTAGCAGACTGCGGGTTGTGGGTCGGTGGCGAAGCCAAAAAAATTTAGCTTACGCGAGCCAAATTGAACTTTCTAGAAGATTGAGACCAGATTTAGCTCCGCCACTGTCGTGGACAAAGAGCTGGTAAATTTCAAGAATAGACAGTCTGAAATGTGGGATTAACACGAAGGATTGAACAGACAAACCTCAAACCTCATCTTGGAACTCTTCAAACAGCACATAATATACAAGAAATCGTTAAGTGCCTGTAAATATGATTAAATACAATTTCTCAAAATGATAATTAAAAATGTACTTCTACTATTCAAATAAAAAAAACAAATAACAAATCAGGCCTTTCACTATTGGATGTGGCGTGTGTGAGTCCGCTGGAGGTTTTTGTAAATAAATTAATTAATAACCGCCAAAACGAGAAAAAGAATGACGACCAAATTTGAAATTTTGGAGAGGATCTTTCTGACCGTTGAGTGACGATGAACCTTTCTCCTCTTTCTTACTTTTTCTTTCTCCATTCATTTTTTTCCCATCTGACCTTTAATTTTAGACTATGCGTTTCTAGCGGGTTGCAAAATGGATAAACTGATTATTCTGGTGTTTATAAAAAAATAGGACACGATGCAAAACATGTTAACCTGAACAGGATTCGTTAAGGTTTTTACGGCACCGGACTATTTTCAAATCGGAACTGTTTTATAACGATAGATATGAAATAACCCGTTAGATGCGAAAACAGTCTGTATAAAATAACTTAAGATTTGAACTAGATAATATATCATCGAGTAAAATAAAAATACAACAAATTCATAACAACTCCCCGATAAAATTATGGAAAAAAATAAATAATTTGGTGTTCATGACAACTTTTGAATGTACATCATCGACATGAAATCAAGACCAGGGATGAAGTTAAAACAAGTAACGTTGTCTAAGTTTACGATTCAAACATCGTTGTAAAAGATTGATAAGTCTTCAAATAATTAAAAAAATAATTATAATTTATAATTTATGGCTACTCAAGTTAAATTATAGGTACCTGAAAAGATTTAAACAAAAATTAGCTTATATCAATTAAATAATATCATATACCATCAAGCAAATCGCCTCCTCAAAACAATGGCCATCACCCGTTATAGGGAGTATATATAAATATATTATCGATTCTCGGACTATAAAATCACGAACCTACTCTGTAATGTCCGGTTTAATAAATTTGAAACAAATAACCTTACCATGTCACCCTAAGAACCTATCACCTATCGGAATCATTAGTATCGGTTACAATCATTTTCGAGTATACTTGGAACCCATGCACACTCCTAGCTCATCAATGAACATTTAATAAGCTCTCAAAGAATTATTAATTATTACTATTATTCCCATCATTTTATAGGATATATTCAATGAACACGAGTAATCATGTTTCTGATTTTATTATGATCCGATTACTGTAATTCTTTTCTTGAAACAGCAATGAAATTATAAAAAGATATATTAAATTATTTTAAATATACATGTTAGGTTGTGGAAGGTGCTAAACTCCCGTCGACTGAACGTCCTTCCCTGTACGAAAATGACGTCATTTCTTTTGTATATATGTACGAAATTTGATGGATTTTTCGTACATTTAATGTAATCGACGACATAGCTTTCGTGCATGGGCTGATGGACTTTGTACATATTTCGTACATATTCAAAGTAAATTGAATACACTCTTTGATCTTACCATTCTTTTTACGATAAGAACAATACTTAATTGTAATTTGAAATGCTCGGTAGTTCGGACATAACTAATTTCAGTATAATTCCAAACAAACCAATTTATATAATCGTGCAGGATTCGCTTAATGTTATGCGAGGATGTTCATTGGTCCCTGAGTTAATAACAATGAAAGGATTTTGTGGGGGCGTCGCTGCCAAGATCAACTTTAGACTACCTATAATATGTAACCTATGAATTGTGTCTCACCCTACTTCACTTTGCTTGCATTACATTCAGCGAACCGTTCTGGGCACATATTCTTTTGAGTTCACACTCCGCTTGATTATGTTATTCAGTGTTTTTGCCTAATGGATAGTCGCCTATTTCAACTTCCATTGTCTATCTCTAGCGGGTTAGACATGCATCAGGGCACCTCTTTGTGCCTGTAGTCATATATCACTGTCTCAACTTGTAGGGGTGATTGGATTTGCATCACTTTAGGGCTACCCCAATCAGATAATCAAAGAACCAGATGGTTCGCGCAATGGTCACACAATTGGGTCTCTCATCTTGCACTTTTGTTTAACAGCCAGGTCTTTCAAATGCCTTGGCACCCCTACACAAGACACGTCAACACCTTCACGAAAGTGTTCCCTTTTAACTAGTGTGGAAGATATTTCTTCTACCTTATGTAGACAATTCCTGCCTAGAAATGTATTAAACGTTGGTCTGATGTCAAATGCGAAAAAGGTTTTCTTATTTTATAAACTTGAGAGCATTTTTCTTAGGAATAAATTTATGTTTGTTACGAGGATATTCTGAACTGTAAATTTTTCATTTTGCAGTTACCAATTCATTAGACGTTCCATTGTCTAGATGAATTGATGTTTTCTCATTTAGACGCGAGACTTTCTTTAGATATTTTTCCAACGCACCACTTTACGAGTTCATATTTGCATATCATCTTTGTGAATCTAAAATGATTGATTCCCTATACATTTCTTCTATCCTCTTATCTTAACCCTATTTGAAATTTCTTCATCCTAGTTTCAATTTTTGATTGACCATTTAGCAAAAGTTGAGAGTCCATAGGTTGCTTCAGTTTCCACGGACATTTTTAGACTTCTTCCCCTTTCCACATAGTACAACATCTTGTGTGTAATTTCACTTACTTCTTGATTTAGGTGCTTTCTACTTTCAAGTTTTTTTTTTATTCACTTGAATATTTAACTGAGTTAAAAGATCATTTATTTATATGTTGATTCCAAAGGTACTTTAGAATATGAGAATAACTCTTTTGGAGATTTTCCTTTCCTAGACTTTTTTGAGGAATTATTTGAACTATCTACAAAATCTTGAGGCTTAATAGATTATTTGAGAAATTTGAAATGAAATTGAATAGTGAAATAACGGTATTCAGGTAATATTGAAACTTGATGCCTCATTTTGATTAATTGTTGATTAGTTGGTGATTCTTTTCCTCAATAAGTAGGAACAAACCCTGTTCGGCACAACTTATTTCATTTTCTACATAATTTAATTACAAGAAATATAATTTCTTTTCTTGAGAAGAACACAGAACATTTATTTCCATCTTTTATCTTTCTTCTCTCATTAATTTTATGTTATTAAAAAAAAATTCTAAGTACTTGTTGTAGGTAAAGAAGTATTATTATTTTAACTTTTTATATTTGAAAATTTTGTAATTTTATCAATATTATATGGCATAATCTATATATTTGGCTTCATTTGGGGATTTAATGAAAATACGCAGGATCCAACTTTTATTTAAATTCTTTTTAATAAAATTAATGGCCTGACCTAATAAATTATTTCATAGTAAGTTAAAATTAAAATCATATTTTTAAATTAAAGCCTACCTCCATTTGGGATTCAGAGCCTCGGGAGAGCGAGATGCGTCTCATGATGAGCATATCATGCGTCTCCATATGATAATACAACTCAATAAAATGATGGTTATCTTATTGCTGTTATTTTGAAAAACAAACAACTTACTATACATTCAAAAATAAATGTAAATTTTATTTGTTAATTGGACCAAAATACTTACAAAATACGAAATTGAAATAATGTAATGTAATAATAATAACTTAACTAAAATTTAACTCGATGGAATATGGTACTTTTCCTCGAAGATTTTTCTTTTTCGATTAGGGAAATTCTTTTATATTTTGAAATTTCAAAATTGCAAAGGGTTAAATTTTTTTTAGTGAATTTTAATTTATAATAGCGCGGGAATAGAAGTATCTATCCCATCTTTTTAAAATTAAAAAAAAAGAAAGTTGTTTTTGTTAATAAAAACAAAACGACTGAAAGAGAGAGAACCCCAGCAACTGGGGGGGTGGATGCATAGAGGCAAATCCACCACCGCGTCCTTAGAACTTCCTAATTTTCAAACAAAACGACGCCTCAAAAACCAAAAACGACATTAGCATCGGCCGGATCGGAGGAGGAGGTGGTGGTCTTAAGAGGATAGCAATGCTTCGAGGCATTCGGCCTCCGCGCGGATCAAATTAAGCGCCGCCAAATCCTCCTCGCTCTTAGCCTTCATCCACTTCCTCGCCAACGAATCCTTGGCCGATCTGCCCATCGATGCGATCTTGCTTCTCGTGTATTCCTCCGGCCAAGTGAATACATTTCGTGCGAAACCGACCACTGCTTCCTCCCATAACAGTGCCCCGCGACCGCTACCCCTTCGACTGCCGTCATCGTCATTGTCGTCTACCCTAACCTCCACTTCCTCAATGAGCTTCCTTTCCTTCTGGACCGTGCCTCTCCCAGCTTCTCCCCACAGTTTCACAGCGAGCTCGACCATCTCCAGAACGTGGGGCTTTCTCCCCTTCCCGTTGCCTTTACCCATCCCGTTCGGATTGGCATGCATCCTCTTTAGGTCCTTCATCTTCTCAAGAATTTCGGTCACGGAGAATCTACAGGTTGACGACCCTTCCGGCAGAGAAGATCGGAAGCTGGTGACGTAAGGCTTGGACATCTTGCAAGGGCCATTCCCCTCGGTGTAGCCCACCATCTCCTTCAAGAGGTTGAGCTGCTCGGCTTCCCCCCACTTGCTCCCGGGCCTCTTCGCAGAGGTCATTCCAAGAGCAGCAGCAGCAGCAGCCTCCGTGGGAGTGACCGGGTCTCCTCCTTTGGCATGGACACCAGAAACGGGTTCAGCTGACTTGGGTACCTTGCCGCCGCCGTCGTCCACAGGATCTTCTCGGCCGTCTTCCTGATCAACCTCAAGGTGGCGCTTCCTTTTGGAAACAGGGGAAGCGGCGGCAACAGGCGAGCCATCCTGCTGTTGTGGCATCTCCTCCTCGTCATCGCCATGGTCGTCAGAGGGTGGGAGCGGCGGCGGAAGGGTCGTGCTCTTCACCTTCTTCTTCTTGCTTTTGCTCTTCCTCTTTTGTGAAGCCTCGGCATTGTCGACATCGGTAGCCATTCTTCCTTTCCCTTTCCCTATGAAAACGTATCAACAGGAGGGGAGGGAGGTGGTATACTTATGGGAACTTAGGAAGATCAAAAGTTTCCCTGCATTTATCAGGGGGGGAGAGGGGCAAGCCGCCGAGATGAACGTCCCATCCATCTGCAGGCAGTGGCGTACCAAGTAGCATCAATCATGATTCTGATCCCATTCGATAACAAGTTCCCAAGGCAATGGCATAATGATAGATTTTTATTATTTAAATGATTATTTACTTTTAAAAAAATAAAAAAAATTCTTACCAGAAATTTAAGTATGATTATTATCCCCCGTATCATCGCTTTAAATTAAAGTCATTTATGTACGGTATATGATATATTTTTTTGTACATTTTACGTACGTCTCGAAATGGGTAACTTTATTACTTGTGTATCCTATGCAAGTTATTAGCAAGTAAAAGAAATAACTTGATCTGTGGTAATACTTTTAGAAAAGATTCCCTTTTGTAATTTTTTTTAAAATTATGGTAAATTCCTCAAAATTTGGGGTTGTAAATAAATAAATAAATAAAAGCCTTATCTAGGAAAGTGTGTTCAGTAGTAATTGAGGAATGAATTATCTACATTTGAAGGTTATAATAGGCAAGTGGGGGGCTATGTGTAGTGGCTATCTGTAATTAAGCTGAAAAAGGAGTTTAGTATTTATGTGAAAGGCATTTGGCCTTGGAAAGGGAAAAAAACCCATTAAACACGTTTAATGCTTAATATACGTTAAATGTGACAAATGTGGCATAATCCTTTCCTTTTGGTATTTGTACTCGGTCGTATCAGCTTAATATCCCCGGCGGCCGGCACGAAGATGAGGTAGACCCGCATTTTGCTCGCTCGTCGCCCGAGTCGGCACTCACGTTACATACATAATTCATTTCCTTTCCGTCGTCGAGATTCCGAACAAAGCCCTCGTCTTGACCTTGTTAGGTCTGCGTTCTCGACCGCCACCCGCGCATGATCTCGAGCACGTCTCCCTTCTTCAACCTGGAGCCCAGGAGTCGTAATGGGCTTGGGCCTCGATGGGCCAATCGAACGTCATTTGAGCCCAGGAGGGGACAAAAGGCCCATAAAAGTTTGTAAATCCAAGGATATCAAACAAATTCTGTGGAAACTTTTTTCCCCTTTACAAAAAGAAGAAGAGAATCCAATTTGGCCTCGACTCTCCCCTTTTTTATTCATATTGATGTTTGAACTTTAGTGGGTCGTCTGCCTAACATTCAATTTTTGTATTAACTACCAATAATTGAATTAGGGGGATTTGGCTGGGAATGTGGTGGACCCCACACACCCCACCACCACCACCACCACCCGCCACTACTCTCTATTTCTTTTCTTTATCCATTTTCCTTTCCCAAAGTAAGTACATAGGATGCCAAAACATGCTTTGCCTCCTATGCTTTTCTTTTCTTTGGTTTCTGGGGTTGGGAGAAAATGTGGCTTTGGGAGTGTTATTTGTGTGATGAACTGTTTCCCTTTTCAGCCACATAAAGTAAATGTATGTGAAATACAAGAGTTAATGTCATTGTATAAAGAATCTTGTTCTGTCTTTTAATCTTAAGATGGCTCTATTGTAAGTTGTTTTTTTTTTTAACTTCTGGACTCGAAATCGACATCTCCCTTAGAGGAAATCATATGTTCAAACGCCTGAGTTAAGCCCTTGGGTTTTGTTAGCCGGTGCACTAGTTATGCCCTTAAATATAATAAATTTTATGTTTTCAAAATTATTTAATATAATTTGTAGTTACTACGATAATCAAGTAATAATGCTTCTTAACTAGTGCCTTAGGCACCCATTAACAAATTCCAAATCGTTATCCTTTTATAATTTCCAAAATGAAATTTCGTTATCCTTTTATAATTTCCAGAATGAAATTTCGGATGGAATAAAATGAAAATAGAGATAAAACTGTTATAATTATTTGTAATAAGTGAATGTCATTATGACTCCTAGAAGTAACGGTTGAGACTCTTCGCCCGCCGAGACTCTTCATCACTTTTCATATACCGAGACCCTTCATCTACCGAGACGTTTCATTTGGTTATACTATAAATAGAAGGCCTTGTAAGAAGTATTTTGTACATTTAATCGAAATCAATAAAAAAACTATTTCCCCCTTTCTACGTTCTTTCTCTTTTGTATTCTCTCGATCTTCTTCCTTCTTATTTCATTATTTTACAACAAAAACAGAGTCATTTAGAAGGAAGTTGTTTTAAAAAAAATGACGTCTTTAGTCAAGGAAGAAGAGGAGAAGAGAAAGTGAATGGAATGGACAATTGGATGGGCATTCCCTATCATGAGGGAGGGAATGCCAATTCCTTATATATTTTTAAAAACTTTCGGAATTGTAATAGAATGAAAAGGAAGAGAATGAAATAAAAAGAATAAGAAAAGGGAAATAAATAAGACTATTAGTCCACCCTTTTGTTTCTCAAGTGAGAGAAGAGCAATTAATCCTATACGATGCGAGTTTTATCTGTTCGTGGGACTCGAATTTGAGACCTCATCTAAAGAAGCAGGATATCGAATAGCCCTACCGTAACCGCCGTCAAACCGGGGTATTTTTTTTTTAATCCATCTCCCTCGTGTGAGATTAGAGCTTGTTCTAACATGTGGACTCCCCTCCAAAATGGATATGACATTCGATTCCACGAACAGTTAGAGATTATGCAATCCATGTTGTGATTGACTAATAGTTTGGCCTTTTCTTTTCCTTATTTGAAGCCGCGATTCACATACAATGAATGGTAGATAACCTCACCATCATCTTTACAAGTCAAAATAAATTGCAAGTAGGAGATTATTAGCACTTTAGAAGTCAATCATTTCTTTTAATTATATTTATGTTTTTTGTTTGGGATTAAGAGGAATCAAGCACAGTCAAAATTTTTCACATTTTTCATTAAAAATTTAACCCGTCAGAATAAAAAACTTTACCATCCAAAATTTTATTCGAATAAAATCATGCGTTGGATATGATTTTTTTGTTATCCAACCCAACCCGAGTAAACCTATGGTCGATGGGACCTCCTTAAATGAATCCAAACTCCTTACTACTTTGACTAATTTCATGATGATGTCTTGGAAATGATTAGCTAATGATGTAAGTGTGCTAGACAATGTTCAAACACATTTTGTATCGATGTGATCCGATAAGATTTAGATAGCATGTCTAACAATATCGCATCGACGAGTTTTCGGTTTCATTTCCTTTCTAATAATGCATAATGGTTTCTAGTTTCGTTCGTTTAAATATCAAATATATTTTTAGGCCAACTTTTTCCGATTCCCTCTGTTGATTTTTGTCTTTGAGATGTTTCTTCTTCTCGAAACAAGGAATATGAGGAAAAGGACGTATCGAATTATACGAGCCCCAAACAGAGTAGATAGAAATTTAAATGGATAATTCCCAAAAGTAACTTTATTTTTAGACTAGTTCGTGAAAACCCATTGGCGAGAATTGTTTTTTCTTCAATAAAACCACGTGGATGTCGCATTCCATTCTTTAAAAGCAAACAGAAAATAGATCAAATATATTTCCACCAATCATAAAATTATTTCCCCTCTAAAATTAATGAAATGGGATCGATTTCATCATATTCGGGAGCATTCCTCTGGTTAGCCTTACGGAATGAAAAGGACCGGAACTCAATATGGGTTGTTGGTAAAAAAAAATCTTAAAATATGATTCAAATTTTCAAAATTATTCGAAATATCGACACTAAATCAACTGTCTCAAATAATTACGAATGTGAATTTGCAAAAAAAATCGCTAGGACAGTGATTAATGGAGAAAGTCGCTCTCTGAAGGTGATTTGGATTTTTTTTTTTTACTTTTTTTTCTTAACACCAAAAAATTCTCGAGTAACCCCAAATATGAAATGAAACCTTCCCGATTTTACCATAAATCACTCTCATGGAGCGATTTCTTTATAAATTTAAAGTCTTCTTACACGACTGTCATTTTATTTTACCAACACGGGATTTTGGTCCCCTTCAATTTCCTTTTTTTTTTTTGCATCTACAGATCAACACAAACCAAATAAAACAAATAAATAAATTGTCACTTACATGATAGTGGGAAAATGCGCGTGAATTTTGCTTTTGGCTTGCTCGCAGAACAACCACCACCCACACTTTCTTTTGTCTCTTTTTGAAAGAAAACACCAAAAAAGAAAAAGAAAAAAACAACAACAATCTGTTTTGGATGGACTTGGGGGGTCACGGGGGAGCAAAACTGGGGAGTATTAAATAAATAAATAAATAAACAAATGAATAAATTATTACTCCAATTTACCTCTAATTAGTATTAGACATTTTCTTCCGTTACGATTGTAATTTAATTTCCTTCCGTTGTAAGTTCCTATAAATAAATGAATACATTTTGTACATTGTTACGCTGTAAGAAATAAAATTCTCCTCTTTTTTCTCATCGTCTCTTCTCTGATTTTCTTCTTCTTGCTCTCTCTTCTTTATTTTATAATATGGTGAGTATTAAATAAATAAATGAATAAATTATTCTTTCATTTTAAATTTCGGCATTAAAAGTTAGTATTTTCAATATGAAGAGGTAAAAAGAACAAAATCAGAGTTTAGGGGTAGTCATTTTGGGATTTGGATTCTCTCCATTTTTAATGAAATGGAGATTGTCCATTTTATGGCTAGGATGTTCCTATTTTTAATTTAACGGTTGAAATTTTTTTATTTTATCTTATTGTAATTATGTATGGGTATGACATTACTCTATACAATCGTTTTTAATAATTTCACATATTTAAAATGCGACAGTTAATTAATAACGAAATAAATCATAAACTCAAAATATTAAACCCGAAATGTTAACCCTAAAGACTAAAAGTTAAACCATAAATTATAAATCTAAAATATTAAATCCAAAATGTTAAACCCTAAATATTAAAGGTTAAACCATAAATTATAAATTCAAAATATTAAATCCGAAATGTTAAACCATAAATATTAAACCCTAAATCATAAATGTTAAACTAACACATTCAATCATAAATCTTAAACTATAAAAATTAAACCATAAAGATAAAAAAAACAAATATTAAACAACAAGATATATATCATAACATTATCTTTATTTTTAATATATTACAAAATAGTTTTTTAGCTTCTTAATATATGTTATTCCTTTTACTCATCCTTGATGAAATTAACTGTGATAGAATTTGACCTCCTCAATTCCAAGATGAGAATGTTTAAAAAAAAAATAAATTTACCGGTTTCATGGATATTATAAGATGGATAGATACATTCGTTTCCAAAAGTGGGCAAAAAGCTTAAAAAGTGACTTGGTAAAAGTCAAGAAAAAGTTTGCCTTAAGATTGAATCAATCCCAAGACTCTTTTTAAAGAGTCCATCCGGAAGTCCTCAACCAGCGGCGAGAATTACGCCAATCCTAGTAGTAGCAGCAGCACTGAAGTTGTATATAATATGATTCAAGGTTCGAATGCGACGATGTGAACGTAATTTACTTGATCGTCATGGATTGCATGGTCTGATCATAGCTTCGAGGGTTTTCTCGAGTCCGACCGTGTAAGAACTTCATTAAAAAGTAGTACAATATGACACAAACTCTTTGGACATGCTTCGAACACGTCCTCTAGGGACATTTTAATATGACAAATACCTCACACACCTCATCAACATGCATCGGAGCCATAACATTTTCATATTGACCGGTTAAGATTATGAGGTGTATTATTAAATATTTCCCGCGCATAAGAAATATTGAATTGGGAAAAAAAGGGTAAATTGTTTATGTGGTTCAACTAAGTGAAGATGCATGATATGCATATAAATTTATGTACATACTTATTTTATAATATATGACACATGGTCAAAACAAGACACATACCTTAGTATCTGTCTCTTATACACATCTAGATGTGTATAAGAGACAGCCTTAAAACCTACGACTATCAAAATCTTAAACTAGAAAACCAGACGACGGAGGCTCTAATATTATTCCACTTTTTAATTTTTTTTTTCTGTTTCAGTAAATAAATTATACTATCTTTTACCTCATGAAATTCGAGATTGACAATTAATATAAAAATTTTGATAATAAATTTATATAAAAACTAAGTTAAAGCAAAAAACAAAAATCGACCCAAATTGAGTCCATTTTTTTTTTAATATTTAGTGATAGGATGAGTATGCTTTACGTGTAAGCCATTTCGCCTTTTCGAGAAACTTTCTTTCCTCCGTCCTCACGCTCAAGCGTGAAAAGAAAAGATATTAAATTATTATCATCCTTTCCTTTTATTGAAATTTATTTCAATAACAGCGATAGAAAAAAGTATATATATGGAAAAAAAACTTAGGTAGTTAGAATTTTAACTATACGAAAATCATCAAGTTAGTTTGATCTAGAAAAAAGTAATGAAACTAATTGTGTAATGAAAAAAAGAAAAAGAAACTATAAGGCCAATTTAAACCTTACGTCAATTAGAAAAATATAAAAATAAAAGGATTAAAAGAATGAAAAGGTCTTAACTAAAAATGGAAACTCGTTATCCAATGTGCTCCATTCATATCAAGTGTTGTCCATATTGTAAGAATTCCCGGTTCGTGTTATCGTGCTCGATATTGAAGATTCGTCGTTGTCTCGGACGAATTACCTGAGGATTAACAACAAGGAATGACACGAAATGTGCCTGTCCTGTTCTTCAAACTGGCAATAATAAGAGAAGGGGGGGTGGGGGTTTATCTGCATTCCAGCAATGGCATGGAATTGGAATTGACTAATGTGATGAGTTCTATGCCATGTGAACGCACTGCAATCTCCTCGTCGTTGTGGTGGTGATCACATGCGCCCAACTGTCTACATTCTGTTTTCGGCGCATATTCTCATCGCTAACTATATTAAAGAAACATAGTCAAATGACGATTAATAAACCCTAATCTTTTATTTGCACATTCAAGAGTATTCAATTTTATATGAAAAATAAATATACACCTCATTTCTTATAAACAAAAGCAGAATTCTTAAAAAATTAAGGAAAATATCGAATTACCACATTAAATTTGAGTCAACTTTATAACTTAATTTGTTATATAATTTTATCAATAACTTCTGTTTTATATTGATGCTAGCATTTAATCGTGAGAACGTCAAACAAGGTCTTAATATAGTCTAACTCATGTCATTTAATAGTGGACAGCTAACCTCTCATTCTTATGTTTTATATTAAGAACTTGTTTGCTTTCACACGATTAAATAAAAAAGTTGAAGACAAAATTATATAATATGTTAAAAATATAAAGTTGACTCAAAGTTAATGGCCATATACACCCGATTTATTTGCAATAAACAGTAAAATATGCGTTTTGAAATTGAGGATATGAAATCCATTGATAAAAAAACAATTTCTGACCACTAAAAAAAAAAATTCCCATCTCTTCGAGATTCGAGTTTCCATCTCCTCCCAATTAAATTGACCTCCCGATTTTTGTTTAAAATAATTTAAATTCTCTGTCGAATATTATAAGATGGAAACGTTGTTTTAATAAAAGCAAAGGAAATGCGATGTGATGGTAACAGCAAAGTCAAGAAAGTTAGCCTTAAAGGGTCCAATCGGTCGATCCCACCCACAAATGGCGCCGAGAATTACGTCATCACAAGTAATTCGTAAAGTACTAAGACTCAAAATATTTTTTTTAAAAAAAACTATGACGGACGCGTTTGATTTTGAAAATGGAACATCGGGCGGCCGAAATGCAATGAATTTGACGGTGGAATAGAATAGAACGCCTATTTATCCGGGAATGGAATCGATGAATTACAATTTGTACCGAAATATAATACCATTTTGATTCATTTCTTGACGATGTTAGTGCGAAATTGTGTCATCGTAACGCGTATCGAATTTTACAGTGTTTTGTGTGGTCGCCGTAAAGTAAATGAATGTAAGCTGAAAAGGAATATAATACTGGAATTGAATCAAACAGTATAGAATTACAGTTCAACACTTACATACATGATGTGATCGGAAAAAACAATAAAAGGACTTGAGAATGACTGCGAGGTGCTTCACGACGGTCGACGGCAGATGAACGGCAGCTATGACATATCCCTTTATTTGAATCTACCTTGGTGGATCGACGGTCGGATGTAATGAGTATGAAAGATGGTTTCAGGACGCTTTCAGAATACCGGGAAAATCTAAGTTCTGTATTTGAGTTGTGTTCGGTGTTCCTCTATTTTAGTTGTGTTTAATCCCATTTATATTCCTAAAATCTCATAGTTGCGATTAGTCAACCATTGTGATCTTCCTGGATCATACGCACGACCTGATTCCTATTTGTAAGAGCCATGCACGTCGTGCTCTAATTGGCCCCTCTGAATTTGCCATCTATCCTACTCTCCTGACGTAGCCAGAAGTGGTTTGATGTGAATCTCTTCGAGACATTATAGTCTCTCGAGTAATGAGAGGCTATTCAAGTCTCGAGCTGTATGGGATTTATCTATGAGATACTCGAGAAATGCTTATCGAGTGGCGTTAATCTTAAGCCCTTGTTCAGAAGGCACTTCTCAAGTAGTGCTCATACGGATTTCTCAAGTAGTGTTAATATTGGGTCCTTGTTCACCTCAAGTGATGCTCACACGAAGCCTCTTCGGCTCATTAAAGACGAAATCCAAAATTCATATGTCAAACAAACGTATTCCAAAATCGAAACAAACGTCGTTATTATTCGAGTCACAATTATGAAAACCAAACCCATCGAAAAACAAGCACATCTTAGTTCTAAATTATCATTATTATTTTAATATAATAAACAGAATAAAAATTATGAATATTAGTAAAAAGGAACTAAAAATCTCGTGAGGGAAACATAAATATATTGTATCAAATATTTAGATTGAGTCCATTCATTCTTAATATATTTTTAAAGGTAAAGCCTTTATGAATTCAAATAAGATATTTTAAAGTTACAAAACCTAAATGCGAAAGCCACATAAAACCCAGATACAATCGTTGGTAGTTATTTTCCATTAGGACCAATAATTTTTTTGATATTCCAATTAGCTGTAACATTTACATTATTTGTTTCTACTACTGTAATACATACATTATATATCTTTCTAAAAATTTACGGAAAAAAATTAATTAATTATGTCTTATTTGGGAAGTTAAAGTACTACTCCTGAAATCTGTCCCAAGTCCCAAACTATCGTACACTTACTATGAATTAGTTTTAAAGTAGAACTCGTTAAACTTATACGTCGAACTTGATAAATTTATCAGCTATTTATCGTATAAAAAAGCTTGATAAAAATTAGTTTTTGAAAGATGGAAAACAACCCAAAAATTTCCTAAATTTTGTTTGGGGAGGGATGAGATAATAATTAAAAGAAAGACATAATATTATTTAAAAAATGTAAACATTAACTTGGATTTCCAAACAAAAGAATTAGTCACTTGTAAATATATTCTGGTTGGGAGTAAATGTAAATCCAATCTTTGCCCGAAAGTCACGAGGGGAAAGTAGAGAAAGGCAAAGGTGGAATTTCCGGGACATTCCATTTGAGGGACAGCTGGAAAGACAATGTACGCGGGAATTAATCCAGAAACATCATTTTCATTATCCCTCGCCCTCCGCACCGTTGTTTGTTGTCTCTGTCCGCCCAGTTAATTTAAACAACCAGATAACAATTATTCGGGTTTAGTTACCGGATGTTGTTAGTGTACCGCGTCATGATGGATCAACGGTAGTTAAAATTGAGACAACGGTCAAACGTCTAAGCGTGATAATATTTTAAAAAGTTCATAATATAAAAAAAAAAGAAAAAAATTTTAAGATAGAATTAATCAATATTTTTTTGTACTCTTATTCCATCCCGAGAATTCGAACATTGTCCAAATAATAAATAACAATTTTCTATCATTTCGGCGATTATTTAAAAATAAGTTAATTATTATTACGAGAGAGAGAGAGGGAATTTCTCCACAATTCTTTTATTTCCACTATATTTATTTATTTTATTTATTGACCAATCAAAATCATCGTCTTCTTCCTCTCCTTTCTTTCTCCCCATCACTCTTCTTTAAGTCTCCCACCGCGCTCCCCACTCCTCTTCACTCTTTCCCTGTAAGAAGAAGAAGAAGGAGGAGGGAAGGGCAGACAGTTCAGGGCATGAAATGGCGACACTTCAGGACATTGGGGTGTCGGCCGCCATCAACATCGTCGGCGCTGTCTCCTTCCTCCTCGCCTTCGCCTTCCTCAGGATACAGCCGGTCAACGACAGGGTATACTTCCCCAAGTGGTATATAACTGGCTCCCGGACCAGCCCCTCCCGCAACAGGAACTTCGTCGGCCGCTTCCTCAACCTCAACCCCCTCACTTACCTCACCTTCCTTAGCTGGATGCCTCAGGCCCTTAAGATGTCCGAGCACGACATCGTCTCCCATGCTGGGATGGACTCCGCCATCTTCCTCAGGATTTACCTTCTTGGGTGGGTTTTTTTTTTCTTCCTTCCTTTTGTGCTTGTTTGATGACGAATTGGGTTTCTCTGTTGAATGATGTCATTTTGTTTTGGTTGGGAAAAATAGGAGTCCTTTCCTTTTGAATTTTCATCGAATGTTTTTTGTTTAATCTTTTTTACTTGGGGATTATTTTTCTTGTTAGTATATTTTCTCTGAGATTGGTTTCATTCGGGGGTGTTTTGTCGATTTTGACTGTGTCTTGATTGTAGTTTTTTAGTTGTTGTCTGTAAATAAATGCTTAATCTTTGCTTGCTTCTGTAGCGGGGAGCTCTTGCTGTTGTGATGTGTTTTCTTTTTCTGATTCTGGTCCACCCGATGTAATGTATGGAAGAATTCAGTTTTCGTTGTTCCTTCACGTAAGTATGCGTCGATTCTCCACCTAGGCGCCAATTGGGGAAGATTTTGCATAATTTTCTACGAGTTGAGCTGTGTATCTCCATGGAAGTTGCTCTGCCATTTGCACGGCCGGCTTTCTGCAATTTTGACTCGATTATTTGTTGTGTAGATGGTTGTTCAATTTGGTGGTTGGGGAACAATTGCTGGCAATGATGCATTGAAATTCACAGGATTGGAGGCTTGTGATTGTTTTTGTTTTCTGCAAGCTTCAGTTCAATGTTTATTGCATTCGAAAATGAGGGGAATCGGTGCCAAAGAGATTGACATCGTTGGAATTGATTATCAGTACTATTGATCAGCTTGTTCTTGTTTTTCTGCCTTTCAGGTTGAAGATATTTGTTCCTGTTACCCTTGTTGCGCTCCTTATTCTTATCCCGGTTAATGTATCGGACGGGACATTGTCTTTTTTGAAGAGGGACTTGGTCGTGAGCGACATTGATAAACTCTCGATATCAAATGTTCGTCCTCAATCTTCAAGGTGAGCCTGCGTATTAATAGTCCAACTCTGAAGTCATTATTGTTGCTGAATCAGTATGGATCATTTGCCTGTGACTATCAAGTCAACATTGCCATGGGCGAGCCAGATTTACTGATCATGTAGTTGGACGAACCCCCCGTTCTAATCAACGTTTTAGTGAGGCTACAGTTGAGGAGGCTACAGTGAGATACTGAATGTGACATGATTTGGTTCTTTATTATGGCCGTTTTGTACTGGAGTTTTAAACCGAACAGTCACACGGGGTTTCAACTCAACATTTCTGATGGTTCTCATTCTTTTGAATGTGATCAGACTTTTCAAACAGGCATGCATATTGATATGAGCTAGTTGATGCTTCTGGACAGTCATTCCTCTGTCCTTGATCTGTTTCTGCAGTTTCTATATAACGTTAAGATGATTGCAAGAAGGGTTCTAACAATCACGCGATCTTTCAGATTTTTCATCCACATTGGATTGGAGTACCTGTTCACGTTTTGGATTTGTTACTTGCTATACAAGGAGTATAGCATTGTAGCATCAATGAGGATGCGTTTCTTGGCATCTCAACGTCGACGCGTCGAACAGTTCACGGTAAGTTGCACTAGTTGCTCTGCTATGCCCAGCTTTTGTTTAGTGCTGGTTCAGAGGGAGGTAACTATATTTTGAGGCACGGCTGCTTTGAATGATAAATTAGAACGTTATTCTTTTCATCAGTTCTAACCATTGTCATTCATTTATTCATATTGAATCTTGGATTTTGATGTATCACGTTCGTTGATCTTCTCTCTTCATGAATCTAGTTATTTACTTCTTCAGTGAATAATAATTCCAATCAAATATTGTCCTTTGCACAGGTTGTGGTTCGAAATGTGCCTCATAGCTCTGGTAAATCCGTATCAGACAGTGTAGATCACTTCTTCCAGGCAAATCATCCAGAGCACTATCTGAGCCATCAGGTAAATCAGTCTCTCGGCCTCCATTCGACTAATTTTTGTATGATTTACCCTTCAAGTTCAAAATTTTTTGGATAACTTGTACTTAGTCGTTATTACCGATCTATTCTAGGCGGTATATAATGCAAATAGTTATGCCAAATATGTGATTAGAAGAGAAAGGCTCCAGAACTGGCTGGACTATTATCAACTAAAGTACGAGAGGCATCCAGACAAGCGGCCAACCACAAAGGTACTATTCACTTGGGCAAATATCCAGTTTTGGTTAAAACGGATGCCTTTCTATTATGCATGCTCCCTCCTGCTCTCCTTCATACGATCCATCCCTATTGGTGTACTCTCTTGCACATTTATTACAAATACATGTATCCCGGCCCTCATTGCATTTTCATGACACTTCGTATCCAGAGGGGCCTTTGCGGGCTTTGGGGCGATCGTATTGATGCCATCGAGTACTACCAAGCTCAGATCAAATACCTTGATAAGAGAGTAAGTTACTTTTGATATTTCCTATCATCCCATCGAGTGAGCACAATCTTTTGGCATGAAACTGTCTCTTTGTGGCCCTAATAGGAAGTTAATGATATTGAAGCTGAAAAACAGGCTCCTTCATTTTTTGTTTGATAGATGGCCGTTGAGCGAGAAAATGTTATCAAGGATTCAAGATCCATACTGCCAGTTGCGTTTGTCTCCTTCAACTCTCGTTGGGGAGCAGCCGTTTGTGCACAGACCCAGCAAAGCAAGAACCCGACATTGTGGTTGACAGACTGGGCACCGGAGCCTCGTGACGTCTATTGGAGTAACTTGGCCATACCATTTTTTTCGCTGACTGTTCGAAAGTTAGTGATATCGCTTTCGGTGTTTGCGCTGGTCTTCTTTTATATGATCCCAATCGCCTTCGTGCAATCTCTTGCGAATCTGGAGGGTCTTGAAAGAGTCGCTCCATTCCTAAGACCAGTTATTGAGATGTAAGCCTCTTGCTTATACTGTACAATCAACCATCGGGCGAGTTGAGCCATATCTTGGAGGACAAGTTTATGAGTAACATGTCCCCAAATATTGCAGGAGCTTCATCAAGTCTTTCTTACAAGGCTTTCTACCTGGGCTAGCACTCAAGATATTTCTCTACATTCTCCCCGCAGTCCTCATGGTCATGTCTAAAATTGAAGGATACATTGCTCTGTCGATGTTGGAGAGGAGGACCGCATCAAAATACTACTACTTTATGTTAGTCAATGTGTTCTTGGGCAGCATAATTACTGGAACTGCCTTCCAGCAGCTCCATTCCTTCTTGCATCAATCAGCAACCCAGTAAGCGCTTTGATGCTCGAGCTAAATCAGTTTTTTTTTTTTTTGGTAATTTCAATATGATAAGCAATTGGGGATGCTTCCCTTACATACTATGGCAGGATTCCCAAAACCATTGGTGTGTCGATACCAACAAAAGCAACCTTCTTCATCACGTATATAATGGTAGATGGCTGGGCTGGAATTGCTGCCGAGATTCTCCGCTTGAAGCCATTGGTCATATATCATCTTAAGAACATGTTCCTCGTGAAGACCGAAAGGGACAGGGAGAAGGCAATGGACCCAGGAAGTGTGGACTTCCCCGAAACTCTCCCAACTCTTCAACTCTACTTCCTTTTGGGCATCGTTTACGCTGTAGTCACTCCAATCTTGCTACCCTTTATACTGGTATTCTTTGCGTTCGCTTTCCTGGTATATCGGCATCAGGTCAGTTTCTTGTAAAGCCAATACTGATCATCTTTCCATACTTAGAGGTCCGAGTTTCTAATTTGGTAGAAACTGGTGGCGATTTTATCTACAGATCATCAATGTCTACAATCAGCAATACGAAAGCGTCGGCGCGTTTTGGCCACATGTTCATAGCCGCATCATTGCAAGCATGTTGATATCTCAACTCCTTTTGCTGGGGTTGCTAAGCACGAAAGAGGCTGCTAATTCTACCCCGCTGCTCGTTGTTTTACCTGTGTTGACACTGGCATTTCACAAATACTGCAAGAATCGGTTCGAACCTGCTTTCAGAAAGTACCCTCTCGAGGTACCTCTTTTTATCTAAATTATATATGTTAAAGAACATGAGGTAATCACCTAATCCCCATCTTCTATAAACATTTATGTTTACATTCTTCAGGAAGCAATGAAGAAGGATGTAGCCGAGAGAGCAGAAGAGCCCAACCTGAACCTGAAGGCGTACTTGGCCGACGCCTACTTGCACCCCATATTCAGATCATTCGAGGCCGAGGAAGAGGAAACGATCATAGTTCAGGAGAAAGCAGACAAGCAGGAGCAATCTCACGAAGCCAGTCCATCAGAGAGCGAGCTCAGCTCCCCCTCACCCGAACATCATGCCGAAGAACCAGAACTTCAAGCTGAAGCCCATGCCCATGCCCATGCATATCAATACGAATTCGAGTCATCCCAACACTACTACGCATATCATTATGGATACGACCAGTGAACCACAGGGAGTGGGGCAAGCTCTAACATAAATTCTTCTGTGGCTGTTGCTGCGTAGATACAACTATGGGACGCATCCGAAAACACGAGATCCGATAACAGCGGTCGTCGGGTCCTTCCTTGGTTTTAGGTCATGGGATTGATAGACTTGGTTAACTTACTCTTTCTCTGTTTGGTAAATGTAACTTCGTCCATAAATGTGCAGTTAGTCGATGGTTGGTTACGTTTCAAGAGTTCGGTTCCAATACAAGTTCGCCAAATAGAGTCAGAAAGTTTTAATCTTTCTTGACTAATGCTCCTAAATTGGTATTTGAAATATCAATTTTATTCTTTGAATAAATTAGATTTTCAAACACGGATTACGGGGAAATCCGTGTTTCAAATAAGGATTTTCTTTAAGGAAAAAAATAGTTTTAAACACCGATTTAAAAATATTAATTAAGGAATTTTGAAATTAAATACTCTTTTTTGCAAAATAATTTACGGACCAACACTTTTAAGTAACAAGACTTTGAAATATGGTTCATGATCTTCTGTATTATTTACATTTGATGGTCGTAGTATTATCACTCATTCCCTCACAAGTGTCTTTGTGAATGTGCATTCTCTATGTTGCAATGCCGGCCAAAAGGTGCAGGATGCTCAAATTCATGTGAATAATTTTAACCTGAAAGTTAGGTTGTCGACGTGGATGACCTTTTTGTTCCAGATTTTTACTCGATAAACACTATAAAAATATGATTTCTAACGAAAACAAATAATGACATAGTTGAGTTTGTTCTATTTTATTTTAATCATTGTTGAACAAAAAGAGGGCAAACCGCAAAAGTACATACAATAATGTTGAATCGGAGGTGATTTATTGCCTTCATATCATATGGTGGCATGAATCTATTGGGCATATGTTAATTAAAACCAAACCATATTTCTTTGAATTTATATAAATGATGAGCCCATCCCATTTGTTCTATTTATGGGTTAAGATAAAAAAAATTTATAACTTTTAAGATTTGTTTTTCTTTTTTAAATTGAGTACGAAGATATATGAATATTATTTATTGAACTCAGAATTTATTTAATAATAAGTTATATATAAAAGCGTATGTAAAAATAAGATTTAACCAAATTCTTCCCCAATATTCCGACGATGGAGGTTTTTTTTTCTGATTCGAGGATTTCGATTTTGCCCAGCCATGGCTGTGAGTAATTCTTGACTTCGCTTCGTATTTTAATCGAAGCTTTGTCGGTCGTCGAGCAACCGTAGAGCGAAACCCAATCATCCCACGAAGAGGTAGGTAAAAGTCTCCAGATGCGATGCCGGTTTTTTTCTCGGTTTAGTGTGATGGGTTTGGATGTCTTCCTCGCTAGGTCCAAGGAATCGAGCGCGTCTCCGGCCTCTCGCAAGAAGAGAAGGATGGAGAAAGCTGATGCTGGGAGTGCGAGGGAAGCGGTGGTGGTTGATGGTGTTCGTAAACGGCGCCGCAGATCCAGATTTTTAATCAGCCCACTGGGTGACAGTCGTTGGATGACCCACAGGGAGCAATCCCATTATTACAAAACTGTCAGAGAGAGTGAGGTTAGTGGCTTCTCCTCCCCCTTTTTCTGTTTGGGATCAGCTTTTTGGTTTCGGTTGTATACCTGATTTGTTTGGTTTCATAGGGTTTTGATGTCCCTCACCTTCCTGGAGTCCTGTTTTTTGGCATGATCTATCCGGTGCGCCGCGATGAGAAGGTGGAGGACTACACGAAATCTGCCATTAGCTTCTATAATTCGCAGGAGGTTTCTGGACTATTCGTTGCCTTGACTTGTCCCTAGTTGCCACTTCCCTCTGTTTGTGATTGTTTTGGATGGCTTAATTTTGGCAGGGCACTGATTTACAGCTGGTTAAGGTTGTGAAGGCCAATCGCTGCATTACCTATCCTGGGCACCATTACATAACATTTAAGGCTAGCGACAGTGAAGGTCATGTTCGGACATACGAAACTATGGTGTCTAATATCCCAGGAAAGCCTACGGGGAGGATTCGGGTCGGCAAATTCCGCGTGAAGCGCCGGTCCAAACTTTCCTCGGCATAGCGTCTGTCATGTTACATCTCTTTATATCTCTACGTGGAGTGTAGGGGTATTTGCATGTTCCGATTTTACTGTTTTGCTTTTGCATAGTTTCTTTTGGTGCGTGCACACCTAAAAGTTCCTAATCCGGGGCGAGGAGTCAGTTAGAATTCTTTATTAGTCTAAGGATATTAGTTAATTTTCAATGACTTCTACTCTTTTATTTTTTATTTATTTTACTTTTGGGTATCTCAAACGCTGTCGTTTATTTATTTTACCGTAATATTACTTTTGGGTATCTCAAACACCGTAACTTTTTTAATTTTGTAGTACTCAGTTTATTTTTTCTTGTGAAGGCAGTTGCCGTACTATTCTTACAATTGAGAACAGTCCCTGATCTGCGTGCGAGGTGTCCTTCTGGCAATGCTAGGATGTCCCACGGGCATTCCTTCAATAGGGTTGGGCATCGGCCAGAGCCCGGCAAGAGCATGATGTACCCGGTCCAGGTGGGCATAAAGGTTTGCATGGCCCCTAGGAGGATATAGTGGGACCGCGTACCCGGTCCAGGTGGGCATAAAGGTTTGCATGGCCCCTAGGAGGATATAGTGGGACCGCGGCCTGTAAGTGTGCCAAGCTTATATAAGAGTAAGTCCACGTGAACATTTTAGATACAAAAAAAAAAAATTTGTCTTCCGTGGGGTGCTCTATCATTGGGAGGGTACATACGGAAGCTTCCACTGCGGAGCATTTTAGAAAAGAGACTTTCTTTCTGGATAGCTCCTTTGATGCTTCTGTAGTCCAGTTCAAGAAACTTGGCATCAATGAATCCAATCCTGTCTACGTAAGATCAGTGTGGGAGCTTGAATGAAAGACAGGCGCCGGGTTGTTGCTTCCAGTTGGCTTGAAAAACACTGTCGTTCCTGTGTATGATGTCGAGCCTACAAGCATCAGATCGCATGCGCTCATCTCTAAAGATTATCGATCTCAACTGTCCAACCCTGAGAAAGCAAAGGATGGCCCATATTCTTCGCTGTCGTTGCCCTTCATTCATGAACCCGATAACTATTCTATCATTGAATTAGTTGAGTGAATCGGCTTGGGATAGTCTTAAGAGAGCAGAAGAGCCCAACCTGAACCTGAAGGTGTACTCTGCGGACGCCTACTTGCACCCCATATTCAGATCATTTGAGGCCAAGGAAGAGGACATGATCATAGTTCAGGAGAAAGCAGACAAGCAGGAGCAATCTCACGAAGCCAGTCCATCAGAGAGCGAGCTCAGCTCCCCCTCACCTAAACATCATACCGAAGAACCAAAACCTCAAGCTCATGCCCATGCCCATGCATATCAATACGAATTTGAGTGTCTCAACACTACTACGCATATCATTATGGGTATGACCAATGAACCACGGGGAGGTGGGGGAAGCTCTAACATAAATTCTTCCGTGGCTTTTGCTGCGTAGATACAACTATGGGACTCATCCGAAAACACGAGATCCTATAATAGCGGTCGTCGGATCCTTCCTTGGTTTTATTTAGGTCATGGGATTGATACACTGGGTTAACTTACTCTTTCTCTATTTGGTAAATGTAACTTCGTCCATAAATGTACAATTGATGGTTGGTTACGTTTCAAGAGTTCTGTAACAATACAAGGTCGCGAAATAGAGTCCGAAGTTTTAAACTTTCTTTTCTAGTACTCCTAATTCGGTGTTTGAAATATCGATTTTGTCTCTTGAATAAGTTTTTCAAAGACCGATTTCAACCTTAAGAAAAAAATCGATTTCAAACATCGATTAATCAAGGAATTTTGAGACCAGAGATCTCATTTTGCAAAATAGTTACATACCAACCCTACTAAATAACAAAACTTTGAAATATAGTTTATGTTCTTCTGTGTTATTTACATTTGATGGTCATTACTCATACCCTCACAAGTGTCTTTGTGAATGTGCATTCTCTATGTTGCAATGCAGGCCAAGGCGAAGAATTCTCAAATTCATGTGAATAATATTGACCTGAAAGTTAAGTCGTCGACGTGGATGGCCTTTTTCGTTTGATAGTTTTACTCGATAAACACTAAAAAAATGATTTCTAACGAAAATAAATAAAAACAGAGAGTTGAATTTGGTCTATTTTATTTTAATCATTGTTGAACAAAAGAGGGAAAAAACATAAGTTAATAGTACAAACAATAAAATTTTATTAACGTTGAAATAATCACATTCGGCCTAAATCATATATTATATGAATCGGATGTGATTATTGCCTTCATATCATATGGTGGCATGATATCTCTTGAGCTTATGCTAATTAAAATTAAGTCATATTTCTTTGAATTTAGATAAATGATGAGCCCATCCCATTTGTATATTATTGGGCTGTAGGTGACTTATTCAAGTCTCAATTCATGGTATAACCCCTGTCTCTTATACACATCTAGATGTGTATAAGAGACAGATCTAGCGGAGTTCAAGTCTAGTTCATATTCTAACCATGATGAATATTTATATTAAAATAATGACCCCTTATTGCTTCTAACCTGTCTCTTATACACATCTAGATGTGTATAAGAGACAGATAGTGATATAAGATTGTTGAAATTTTAAAGTCTATATTCAAATAAAGTAGAACAGTTTCGACTTAGTTTTTCTTGATATTGCAAAAGTTTCTGTAATATGAGCTTTTCTATGGCTGTCTCTTATACACATCTAGATGTGTATAAGAGACAGATATATACGTGGACCATACCGGATAATATGCATTGATACACAAGATGATAGGAAGACCGTGGACGATACTGAATACTATGCTCTGATACCCCTGTCTCTTATACACATCTAGATGTGTATAAGAGACAGCCCCCGTTCAAACCCAACTTATATTCTGGCTAATGATGAATATTTATATTAAAATAATGACCACTAATTCCTACAAACAGACGCCTCCTCTTCCTCATTTGGGGCATACTTCAAGAGCAAAAAACTCATTTGGTGATATGGAATCTTACCTTTGCGATATGTGATATGGAATTTTACACGACATTTTATATATTATTGACTTGAAGACGACAAACAATTTGTTGTTAGGTTGAACATAGATGGATGACTATGGAGTCATTGCATCGACTCTCTTCACTAATGTTTTAGGTTCATCAAGGATGGATTAACATGTATAATATGTGCATATGATAATCCCTTAACAAAAGCAAGGCATACCTTATTGGAGATTTTTTTCTTAATAATGCTTGTCAGCAAAATATTTTGTGAAATATGGTATCTGTCTCTTATACACATCTAGATGTGTATAAGAGACAGAAAACATAAGTTAATAGTACAAACAATAAAATTTTATTAACGTTGAAATAATCACATTCGGCCTAAATCATATATTATATTGGCGGTAAATCATATATCTGTCTCTTATACACATCTAGATGTGTATAAGAGACAGCTCTTGAGCTTATGCTAATTAAAATTAAGTCATATTTCTTTGAATTTAGATAAATGATGAGCCCATCCCATTTGTATATTATTGGGCTGTAGGTGACTTATTCAAGTAAAGCTCAATTCATGGTATAACCCAATTCAAACCCAACTTATATTCTGGCTAATGATGAATATTTATATTAAAATAATGACCACTAATTCCTACAAACAGACGCCTCCTCCTCCTCATTTAGGACATACTTCAAGAGCAAGAAACTCATTTGGTGATATGGAACCTTACCCTTACGATATGTGATATGAAATTTTACACGACATTTTATATATTTTTGACTTGAAGAGAGTCATTGCATCGACTCTCTTCACTAATGTTTTAGGTTCATCAAGGATTGATTAACATGTATAATATGTGCATATGCTAATCCCTTAACAAAAGCAAGGCGTACCTTATTGGAGATTTATTTCTTAATAATGTTTGTCAGCAAAATATTTTGTGAAATATGGTATCAAATTTTAAAATTTATAGACTAATGTCAAGAAATCCGTCTGACAGGACGATTTCTTAGCATTAGTCAAGAAATTTTAAATCCACGTACCCTATTTCACAAAATTTTTGTGAATATGATAATATATATTATTTATAAGTAAATAGTGATATAAGATTGTTGAAATTTTAAAGTCTATATTCAAATAAAGTAGAACAGTTTCGACTTAGTTTTTCTTGATATTGCAAAAGTTTCTGTAATATGAGCTTTTCTATGGAATCAATTGATATTTCAAAGCTTAAATTCAAAATTTATAAAATTTTAAGATTTTTTAACTAAGATAACAAAATATTAGATATAAAAAGTAAATATATCTTAAAAATGTGATAAAAAAATAAAAAACACTACACTAAGTCCATATTTCAAAAAGTTTAAAAGTAAACGAACATTAAAATTTTTAAAGTTTCACGAATTTGAATTACTATGCAATACAAAAATTATGGTATTTATTAAAAATTTTACCACAAATTGGTATATGAAACTGCTGTTTATGTTTGTATAAATATGATGTCGAATAGATGTTTTATGACAATAGGTAAGTGTTTGGTCTGTCCATGATAACTTTGAAATAAGTAATAATTATTTAATAAATAACCATTTGAAAAAAACTAATAGTTGGTTTATATATAGCGTAATAAATGTATTAAAGTATAATATGGTAATATATTTTTTCAGATTATATTTGGTGCTGGAAAAATTTGTTGATGTTATGTCTCACTAAAAGTTTCTTGGCATTGTAGGCAATAAGGGTGTTTAAGTAAATTTATAATTTAATATTGTAAATTTGCTTTGCTGGTAAATAATAAATGTTCAACTCGATTTCTCATGGGTAATGTTTTAAAGAAATTAAATGTCATGTTGTTCCAAATTAGTATTAATTTGGAAGCAAACAAAATTATAATTTGTAGCATAATTTTTTGGCATCTTGGTTATCTTATTTTATTTTTTGGAATGTAGTCAAATATTAAAATAATTAAAAAATTAGAAAACTTCAAAATTTGAATTACATTGGATTTAAAAAAGTACTTTAATCGACTCGTTATTCATATTTTCTATTTCTAGATGGTAAATTAAAATATATTTTTACCTACCTATAGTTGATTTGGGCAACCTTTCATGGAGATGCCACCTGTGAAGTATTTGGTTAATTTTAATTTTTGACATGTTGGATGGACCAACTTCTTATGCATGTCGATGTCGATGTTCTATTTTACCTTTTTTTTTTCTTTTGGTGTGTGAAACATAATTTGATACCATCCAAAAGAGATATTTATCAGTTCCTAATCTGATTAGACATGTGAGAAATATGATTTAGGACCCCTAGTGTTGAAATGATGAATGAACCTAACAACGGGACTTTGTCTGAAATTTCACATCTTTTACCAATACGAGAGGGTCTCATGATTTTATAACTATCTGTTGGTTTATGCTAAATATTTATTCTGAGTCAATTGATCACGATTAAAAAATAAACTTTGATTAAGCTATAATATTTATTCCAGTGAATTGATCATCATTAATAATCTGAAAACAAAATATACTTTGATTAATAATTTATTATCAAATATATATATATAACTTTCCAAACAGGAGATCTTATGCAAATATATGATCTTTCCTATGACCAAACATAAATTTATCCAAACTTAAATTTGAAAGTTTTATTTTAATCTTCTTCGTGGAAGGGTTACTCTTTCCTCGACCATAAAGGAATAGACGTAAGACTATCAGTACAGCAGGTAATTGACAATGTTATAAAGAGAAGCGACGATCGAAATTCCTGTACTCTGATACTAAAATATAATATGATACAAAGATATATTATGCTCTGATACCAATATATACGTGGACCATACCGGATAATATGCATTGATACACAAGATGATAGGAAGACCGTGGACGATACTGAATACTATGCTCTGATACCCAAGATGATAGGAGGACCGTTGACAAAAATTCAATTTTGTTCCCCTTAAATTTCTTCTAGTTCATTTTGACCCCTTGGATATTTTTTTAGACTTTGCCACCGATTAATAGGCAAAACAAAATATACTTTATTAATAAGATGTTATCAAACACACATATAACTTTTCAAACGGGACCTCCAATGCAAATATATGATCTTTTTGAGGACCAAATGTAAATTTTTTCAAACTTAAATTTGAAATTTTTATTTTAATTTTTTCGTCGAGCGGTTTCTTTTTTCAAGAACTTGACCACCTCACGACAATGCCGTCGATGATGTTCCACGGCATGTTCAGCGTAATCCTGGGAGCAGGAGTAGAAAGGTCGAAGGGGTGAAGTTGAAGGACGAAGGTGAAGTGAGGACAGCGGCCGAGGGTGAAGTAAGAGGCAAAAAGAGGAAGAGGAAGGACGGCGAAGGGGTTGGGAATAGAACTTTGGTGGGGTTTTGTAATTACTGTTAACGTGAGGGATCAAGGTCACAGCGAATTTTTGCTGGACAATAGTTGGTGTTGCCGTGGGGGAGTATGCATTGTTCATACATAAACGAATAGACGTGAGGCTATCAGTGCAATACGTGATTGATAATGTGATGAAGAGAAGGGGCTATTTGAATTCCTATGAACACGCTCTCTACTATATGACAAAACATCGTGTTACATTGGAGGAATTTTATCCATTCACTGGAACATTTATTGGAACTAGTGGGGATACACACAACACAAGAGGTCAGTTCTTTGTCTTTTATATTCTTAGTTCTTTTCAGTAATACTCCATTCTTTGTTTAAGAAGGATCAGTCCCATAAAATCAAGGACTTCGAAGTCTTCGACGCATTAGATGAAAAGGTACTTATGCAGACTTTGATAACTAGAGGATCTGTGGCTCTAGAAATTTGCACGGATGGAGGGTTCGTGGACATCAAAAGAGTGAGTAATTTCGTAACTCCATAAATGTAACTCAAAAGAGTGTATCTATGCTTTGATACACAAGATGATAGGATGACTGTTGACGATACTGGATATTATACTCTGATACCAAGATGATAGGAGGACCGTTGACGATACTGGATATTATACTCTGATACCAAGATGATAGGAGGACGGACGACAACGTATACTATGCTTTCATACCAAGATGATATGACTATGGACCCACCAGATAGTTTGATCGGATACCAAAATGATAAGAAGACGGATGACACCAGATAGTATGCTCTGATACCAACGTATACGAAGGAAGAATCAATGTTGCCTTTGTAGAAGAATCCTATGTGCTTTCCCGCATCTTAATCTTTGAAGATCAATATCTAACTTCCCTCTCATAAATTACTCTTTGTCTCCCGCGTCTTAATCACATTCGAATATGAGAAATAATCCCTTCCTTTTCACAGCCGTTGTAGCCCTTGTACTCAACAATTTGGCCGTTGCGGATAAGCCCGAACAACCTCCGTTGTACCAAAGCCGGCTTCTGGTGTTTCTCCTAGAAGGAAATGTGTATCCCGAGTAAGGCCGTAACTTTGATTTTAATACACTGATATATTATTTTTTACCACAGACATTGCCATATGACAATTCAACAGCCAAATCAATCACTTATGTTGAGCTTTTACACGAAGATTCGAATTGCACATTTGCTTCTGACAACCAATTACGAATCTCGATGCTTGCTGCAATGTGATGCTTCTGACAACCAATTACGAATCTCGATGCTTGCTGCAATGTGATGTTTCGTTTGTATCCTGACTACTTGACTCGATGGCAGGTTTTTTATCTTAGTATGACATTTTCGTACTCTGCATAGAACATGGTACTAGGTGGATCCTTTCTCGGATCCCAATGGGCACAACCAGCCGGTCTTAAAGTTCTCTATCCATATTAGTGGGAACAAAATGGAGAAATCTTGCCATGGCTGACGGAGGTACCAATCAGCCTTAACATTTCCCGGAGGGAGTGACGTGACTTTGTTGAATTGTGGTCCAATGTTTTTTATTCGGGTCGCTTTTTCCTTGTGCAGTCACACTGTTGAATTGCCTCGTGAATGTAGCCTCAGCTGGATGCTATAATCTTGGAACCTTGCATATGCATTCCCGATACCAAGTCCACCATCCCTATGATAAAGCACTCGTCATCGAACGACCAAGCATACAATGTGTCCTGGTAGCCAACAATAAAGCATTGGTAGAATATTGATTGGTCGGCCGACAATTGCCACCGGTTGGAACTTTTCTGGGCCATCAGCGTCCTTAAAAACGATGTCATTAGAATCCCTACCATTAACAGCAACATATTATAAAATTTAGGACTAATCACCCTAAATTATAGACATTAATCTCCCCAATTGCCTGATTAATAATGTTTAATCTCACCAAAACTTGTTGTATAAATTCATCGCAAATGACACGATGGTATTGTTCGTTGAGGTTTGTTCCACTGGTACGTAAAATATTTTACAAACAAACCTAAAATGTCTCAACTAAGATGATAAATGGGATTGCGAGCTCAGATTTTGATTTTCAGATAAATTGGAGTCCAAAACTCCTACTTAAGCTAAGGACAACAATTACAGAGTCTCCGACTCCGACTTCATGGGATGTCAGGAGATCATGAAATCGGAGTTTCTGACTTCGATTTTAGTCCAACGGAGGACTGGCTCCTCCACTCCTCCTCCCAACAAGGCCCAGGTTCTCCTGCTCTCCCTCCTCTCCTCCTTCCGCAAGGGCGCCTCCCTCCTTGACTCCTCCTCGCGGATCTCCTCTGGCTCCTCCACTTGCTTTCCCCAGAGAATAAACCCTCCTTCGGCGGCAGTGGGGTCTCCCACCGATTGCTGCCAACGAGCCCATCCTCTGTCTCATCTGGGAACAGATCTCGGTCCTCCACACCGGATCCCCTGACGATAAGTCCGAAGCTGCCGCTTCCCTGCATCCCTCGCCCGCGACAATGAGATACGGCAAGCTCATCATCAAGGAGGGATGCATCGGCCCTCTCCTCCTGCTACTCAAGGAAGGTACCTTTTCTGAGGCACAGGAGAACGCGACCCTCGCCATAAGCCTGCTCAGCCGTGATTTGGAGAGTGTCGAGGAGATCATCCGCGCTGGTGTGCCCGCGGTCCTCACCAAGGTGCTTAAGGATGCTCAAATGAAGGTCCAGGCGGAGGCCGCCCGAGCGGTCGCTGAAATCGTGAGGATCCGGCGACCAAGGCAAGAATGAAGGCGATGGCCGCCAGAGTCCTCTGGCATCTCACGAAGGGGAACTCATTAATCTGCCGCAGCATCACAGAATCAAGAGCTCTACTGTGCTTTGCCCTCCTCCTCGAGAAGGGATCCGAGGAGGTGCGGTATAACTCTGCAGTGGCCCTGATGGAGATCACCACGGTGGCCGAGAAGGACGCGGACCTTAGGCGGTCTGCATTCAAGCCCAACTCTCCCGTGTGCAAGGCCATAGTCGGGCAGCTCCTCATGATCATCAACAAGGCAGACTCGGAGCTCCTCGTCCCGTGTGTAAAGGCAGTGGGGAACCTCGCCCGGACATTCAAGGCCACGGAGACCATCAAAATAAAAAGTTTCAGAGATTATTATTTAACAAAATAAAATATGGCACGAGTTTCAGAGATCGCAAAAAAGTTTCAGAAATTGTGGATAATTGTGATTCCCTGACTCCATCAAAATCGGAGTTCAAACCTCCGACTTTGTTCTGACGCTTGGCAATTGGGCTAATCCTCACTAAAACTGGAGTTCGTGGTTCCAATCGGAGTCCATCACTTCGATTTTATGTCCGTTGGACTAAAATCGGAGTCAGGGACTTCGATTTAATGATTTCTTCACATCCTCGTAAAGTCGGAGTTGGCGAATCCGTGTTTATGGTCCACCAGCCTAAATCGGAGTTTTGAACTCCGTTTTCTTTGAAAATCAAAATATTAAGTTTGATTAACCTATTTCGCAAAATATTTTGCTAACCAATATTATTTTGGAACAAACCTCCTCGTTCGTTCCATCTTTATACATCATCAAGTTCCAGCAACCAGAGCCGATGGTCACATTCTTTGTGCACGCCCCTTCCTTGAAATAAATCACCGTCCTGTTCTCAATTTTTCTAGGCAACTGCAGCGATGCCCTCAACGGTTGTCTTGAAATCCCTACTCCCGTCCTTTGCCACTGTTTGTTGGGTTTCAGATTACTCCAGATTTTCCTGACCACCGATCTTCTCCCATTGTCGTCCAACAGTCTTCGTGTTATTTAGTTTGTTGCTCCAAGATCATTGAGGACTGCAATTATGTTTGCCTCTACTGTCAGGTTGTTGCTTGTGTACTCCAACGAATCCTTCATGGTATTATTCATGAGGAGGATTCAATCACCGTTTCCCTGATCCCATAAAGGCGCGCGTTCTGGTTCGTTATTGAGGCACTGACCCTGTCCTAATGTTGCTCACATTCGAGATCATAGCACTCCTTGCCTCGTGAACCTCAGGGACACAAGAAAATGCACTCTTGAACCTGATCAATGGCACCCTGATCAGAACCTCAGTCCGTCAGCGACTGCGTACCAATGGGGTATCGGACCAATGTGTCCGGACAGATTCCTCAGTTCAGTCAGGGCAACCTGCAATGACAGCATAAAGATCTCTTCCATGCTGGGATCTTGAGAGGCAGTGCTGGAGAAATTGCTAATCTGGGATATGCTTATGATGCATGAGTCAGGGTATCGCGTCACTTTGCAGACTGCTGTGACTGATTCCACCTTGTACGATCTCTTTGGCACTTGATTCCGCCCCAGGCTCCTTCGAGAACATAATGCCGACGGCCATGCCGACAACTAGCAACACTAGCATGACCCCAGGGATCGAGTGATGATCAAACGGCGACAAGCGGATTTCCGGTAAATCTACGGGTCTTCTTCTTGCTCGTGGCACTTGCTGTAGCTGCTGAAAAACGCAGTTCTCTCTTCCATTTCCTCCGTTCTGTTTTGTGGTCGCATCACTTGTTATTACAAGGCAAAATGTCTTTACTTATAAAGGGTAACATTGATTTCATCAGAGTATTAATTTTATTTGCCGACCTGGACGTTAACCTCAAAGTTCAATCATGATCTGATGTTGTACAAGCCAAATGTAATTAAATTAATGCTAAGGCCATCAAAAGTTTTAATCTAAGGCCAATGATCGTGATTTGATTAACTACTGTATTCCATTTGTTGTTAATCCTCCTTGATACGGCACCCGAACGCGGAATACACGTATCTCCATGCAAGAACTCAGGAACCGTGTAATTCCTTGCAACGTCGGAGCTTTTTATCGCATGGAACCCTTTCCACTTGACTCTATCCGTGAGGACGGGCCCTGGTCCGACATTATGAAACTCCCCATAGTACACTGTTGAATCGAAGGTCTTGTTCCACTCCAACCACCCACTAGGGTCCACGATGTCGCTCATGGGACACTCCATGAATACCGTAACCGCGTACTTCCCTCCATGGCCTGCCAACGAATGCTTTGACGGCTGCACCCCGAGAACGGGGGCCGTCGTATTCTGTGGCTCTCTTGAGGTCGCTCTCCTCAGAGATTGCGCACAGGTGGAACTCGAACTCTGTCCTCTCATGCCAATTGCCCCTCCCATTGGCCGTTGTAGTATTGGTCTGTTTGTCGATGAAGAATTGTCTAGTTTGGATCGTGCACATTTGGAAAACGGCTGCGGCGTTCCGGAATATGAATTCCACCATGCCAGCGATCTTGCACTCCCGGTGGAATTGAACCTTGGAATGTGCATACATTGTGTCTTGTTAGCCCATGATCTCGACTCGGTAGAAGACCGAGTTTTCCGAGAGCGATTGTAGCACCACTGCCTGATTCGCCCCTTTCCAGACCACATTGCTTATCGTCAGGTCCCTCACGAAAAATTTCTCCCCCTTCACATCTGAAATCAACGAAACCCAAATCAACATAGTTGGCGTTCCCAGTAAACGGTAATAATTCCTAATGGCCGTACCAACCGTCGCGGTGTCGACCATCCGATACCCTGTGTGGTTACCACGGGTCCCCATATGACCGTGTTCGCGTGATAAAATACGTCGCGATATAATAGTGACTCAAAGTGTTGAAAAGAATATGATCGCCAATAAAGTAAACAGAAAAAAAGAACAAAAGAGAATTCACTAAGTATCAAGAAAACAACTTACAATCATTACAGAGTGCCTAAAACAATTACGTACAGATAGGTTGACAATCAAGCAGCCCTTCGGGATCATGGAATGATTGTCGTGTGTCTACAACTAATCGGGGCTGGCTTGTTTATAAGACACTAACTAATAACCGTCGCCCTGATGCACATTTACCACGTGGTGATTATTCTAAAACTACCTATCGATTGACTACTACAACGACGCCACTATTAATGCTTCGAATACACCGACTCCATACGTTGAGGTCCCTTGTCGATACTGAAGGCGGTCAATAGAACTCTATCTTCGATCACGCTGTCCATCGATCGGCACTCCCTCGGCCCGTTCTAGCATCCATCCTTATCCTGGCGAATACCTCTGTCGATCTCAATGTCCACCAAAGCCCATCGCTGGAGGCCCAAAATGTCGTTTACTATCTAAACATTTGGCCCCCCTTCCTCCGAAGTGCCCCATCATCTTCTAGCCTTCTCTATATAACCCTCGCCTTTCACTCATCCGCTTCCTTTCATATCTTCTGTTTTTATTGTGCTGCTTGCTCCCTCTTTCTCCCTCAGCCAAAGATCTTATTATTCATGGCTCCTCCGTCGTTCTATCATCATGCGCCGTTGAAAGGTACTGGCACTTATTTCGATAGGTTCAGGAATCTGTCGACGTAGGAGTTTGTCAGAAGGACAAACGACATTGCCGATAAAAAGAAGAGGGTGAAGGGACAGATGCCTTTAGGTCCTCTAATCAAGGCTACTCATATTGGCTCCACGGCAGACGAAAAACATGTACCCTACGACTGCCTTCATCGATCCGGGCAACTGGAGTCGTCCCCTTGAGAAGAATCGATCATCTGTTAAAAATCGATCTTCCAGTAAAAATCAACTTTCCGAAAAGGATCGCCCCGCTGACAAGACCCGTTCTTCTGACAAAGATCGATCTTTTGATCCCAACAACTCGACCAATGCCAGCCAAAGCTTACACGTATTCTCCACTACAGGGTGTAGATTGATTATTTAGAAATTGAGCAGGAAAAGGAAAGATGATGATCAATTCGCCGTAGAAAAGAAATGGCCTGTTCTTTTAGATGTGTATAAGAGACAATTGAGCAGGAAAAGGAAAGATGATGATCAATTCGCCGTAGAAAAGAAATGGCCTGTTCTTTTTTTTTTTTTCTTTTTGAATTTAACAAAATGAAACAACAATCCACATGACATTGTTTCCATCATTAGTGTGTATAAGGATTTAAAAAAAACATTAACGAAGAGATTTCCTTTCAAAGAAATGGGATTTTTTTTTACATTTTTTATCCGCACTCTAAACTTAGAATTAACATCGACCCATTCATTTATTATTATCATTATCATCGTCATCATCATCATCATTATTATTATTATTATTATTTGTATCTGACAATAATACGATCTTTTTAAAACAATAAAATTAATTTTTCTTCGTTAGAAGAAGTGGAAGAGAGCGAGAAAAAGAAAAGAGTGGGACAGGTTGATCTAAGATTTTCTACCTGGGGAAGTACTCAAAATTAGAAGTATATAAATAAATAAATCAACAGAAACCTACAGCTGGGAGGCACATGAATTTTTATTAGATACTTGGATTGCCATTCTCACGACTTCGAGTGGACTCAACGAAAATGCAACACTTCCTCTTGAAGCATTCGACGATGACCCTGCCTCCGGACTAATTTCATGCTTCCATTTCCGCAATGGATGAAAAAGGGACGGAAGGTTTCGAAATGCTACCCTTGTGGACAAGGATGTTTCTGAGGGGAAGGTATTATTGCATGGAAAAGAGAATGGAGTCGAATGCAGGGAAGAGAAGTAGGTTCGAGGACCGCAAGATGTCAAGATGGGTCGGCTCTAAAGCCCAGGCGAGCAAAGGAAGGACGGGTTGGGCTTACAAACTAAACAAGGATGCAATTGCAAGAAAGGGAAAGGACATAGGCACAACTAGTAAATTTTGGGACTCACCAACAGAAAACGATGAGGGAGACGGGAAGTAATAGGGAGGTGTGGTCTGTTGCATAGGAACAGGGGAAATGTGTGGCGTGTGAGAGGGTTTTGTTGAGCTTGTGAGTGAGAGATTTGGTGAAGGACAATCATCCGGCTAGCATCTTCCGATATGTGAAAGCGATGCCATCTTGGGAACGTCCGACCGATGAAGGATCGGTGACTGGTTTGTTGGTAATTCTCTTTTTGGAGTAGCAAGAGGAGATTTAGCTGCGTTTGTTAGTTTTCCGGCATCACAGGCACAAGACAACGTGTCTAAGGCGGTTCAACGGATGAAGAAGTATGCTGACCAAACTCAACGGACACTAGAATTTAGCTTGGGGATAAAGTGATGCTCAAGTTAACACCGCATATCTTGAAAAAGATCAGTAGTAAGACGGTACATTGCTCTTGATTTCAAGATACGGCGGACATTTGAAGTAATGCAGCGTGTTGGCTGAGTGGCCTATTGGCTAAAGTTGCCCAAAAGGGATGACCCTAGGGCGGTTACAATAGGTACCCTGGAAATTACACAACCCTTTGTAACTATTGTATTATACAACGAACGGTCACGACCCCCAATATATAAGAGGGCTTGTAAAGGTGGTAGAGGCAAATAGAGTTGTAATTTGAGAACTCTAGATAATACAATTGAGTGACTTTCATCCATGTACACTTGTTAGGTTCTATTGTGCATGGGCTAGTCATACTTGAGAGTGAGTATGTCGCCCATAGGGCTCAAAGAGTGCATGTGTTGTCCCTATGACACCTGCCATGGGCCGTTGTAGTGTTGGTCTGCTTATCGATGAGGGATTGTCCTGGATCATGCACTTTTGGAAAACGACTACGACGTTCCCAAATTTGAAGTCCATCATGTGTTTAGCAACAAAAATTCTGGGTCACAGATCTCGATACTATCTGTAGATTAACGGTCCAGAAAGCAAGCTCAAAGTATATGAGGCCAGTAAGAAGGTAGCAGTGAAACCATACCAGACGAAGGCTTGCGGACGAAGTAGTTACCAAGCGACAGGGCTACCAGACGACGAAGGTTAACAAGATGATCAAGCGGCAGTCAACTGGATGAGCGAGGAAACTCTGCAGCGAAGGCTAGTGGGCAATCCGATCAATCAACGACTGTCATGGGAAGATTTTGGGCAATCTCAAGACATGGAAGAAAATTATTGCCAAAACTACTCAAATGAAATTGTGATATTCTATAAAGACTAACTAACAACAAGAACGTGTAATATATGTATAATATTTATTTCAGTATATACGTAGGTCTAATCTGATATAAATAGTTGTACACACACCTCTCTATAGACGGAAATATAGTTTTTTTATTCAAACATGCAGACATATAGTACCTGGATCCGTCAGCCGCTACTGTTATATCAGGCTTGAAAGGCTTCTTGAGAAGTCGCAATTCGAGGAATTAAGATGTTAATGGTAAGAAAAGGGATTGCTGAAAGGACTAATGACTGGTAATTACATAAACCAATGATTAATTTTCTGGTTAGCATGAATGAAAATGGAATAATTATATAATTTTAAAAATATAATCTTCAACTTAATTACCTCCTTAATCTTCATAATTAATGGATCATGACAAGTAAATTAATATTATACAATCTTCAAAATCTGCAACTTAAAGGGCGAGTTTTGAATCCAGCCGACTGTAACGAACATCGAGTATTAGTTCCCGAAGCCGGCAGTATAGGCGACGCCAGTTGCCGGCAACCAGGAGTTCCCTTCGATGAACTGGGCAACCGTGAAATTTACTGCTTGGGCAGAGCTGTTGAGTGTATGGAACCCGGCCCATTTGACTCGCCTGTCGAGGCCTGCCCCAGGTCCATAGTTTACGAACTCTCCGTAGAAGGAGGTGTTTAGCGCGAACGGGCCATTCCACTCGAGCCAACCCTCTGGTCGGACGGCATTACTAAAGTAGGATTGCATGAACACGGTCCTAGAGTACAGCTTCCATGGTCGGCCCAGGTAGGTCGAGGTTGCATTTACGTTGGGCGCGAGGTCAGAGTCAGCCGACACGTTGCAGAACTGGAAGGAGAAGCCCGTGGGCTGGTTCGGGTCCTTTCGGCCTTGTGCTGTCACCGTGTTTTTCTGCTGGGGAAGGCCCTGTTTGGCTAGGAGTAGGCAGTTCTGGAAAACCACAGTCCCGTCACCGAAAATGAAGTCGATTGTGCCGCTGATCCGGCAATCTCTAAAGAACTGTCTCATCGTGTGGGTGTAAAGGGTGTCCTGGTAGCCTTTTATCTCGCAGCGGTAAAAGACCGATAGGTCAGAGTCGGACCTCAGGGCCACTGCCTGGTGCTTCTGGGGACCGGACGTGTTCTCGATTGTCAGGTCGCGAGCGATGAAGCCTCGGCCGCTGACAGCTGCCAAAATCCCAAATTTTAGTATTTTTTTTTTCCCGAAAATATGAATTACGATTACGAAAAGGGTCAATGACCTTACCGAAAGTTGCTGTCCTGAACGTGGTCCAGCCGTCGATGAAGTTTCGATTTGCAGATATCACAGTCGTGCCCATTCCATCCCCAAACATCATGATATTCCACTTCTTCCTCTTGATATCGATATTCTCGTTATAAATCCCCTTCTTGACGTAGATCACGAACCTCTTGTTCGCGCTGTATTCCGGCGCGGCGTTGACCGCGTCCTGAATCTTGGTGAAGTTCCCACTCCCATCCTGCGCCACAACCACATCTGCCATGACAATGCCGGCATTGCTGCTGTTGGCATTGCCGCTACTACTGCCGGCCTGCATTAACAGCTTCATGTCCCTGGGATCAACCCAAGATGGGATTACCCTGTTACTGTTCGGGATTCTGTATGGATTTCGCGGGTTGACCATGGTCAGAAGGTCCTCGACTAACGAGGTGATCTGGCTTATGCCGCCGGACACCAAACCTTTGACAATGCCGGAGCTCGTTCCGTCGAAGCCTTCCATGCATGTGTCCTGATTCACAAGCGCGGCGCTCAGCCACGTCCTCAAATCCGAACCCAGATCGCCGGTTCCATTATCCTTACCTGAATCATTAGACATCAAATTGAATAAATTTACATGGTCCCCTATAATTTCAATGTTACAATAAATTCCAAGTACAAGGAAAAATAAATATCGAGAATAAAGGGAACAGAGTTCGGTAGGTTTGGGAGGAATTAATGTGCTCACGCTTGGGATTCTGAGCCGCGGACACGGACCAGCTGAGCTCGTCGACAGTGGAGTCGAGGAGGTCGAGGCAGTCTGCGACGGCATTCGAGACCCTGAAGTCCCCAAAGAACCCAGTGAACTGCGACACGATGGAGGTCACTTGCGTTAGGACGTCGATGGTAGCCAGCAGTGAGCTGGTGAACTGGGAGTTCGGCACGGTAAGGCACTCCGCCTGTAGGAAGTCGGAATGCCTGGACGGGGACCTGAGACGAGCCTGCGAGGATGGGAAGACGAGGAGGAGGAGGACCGCGACGAAGGCGATCTTGGGAGGCATAACTGGAGGGGAAGCAAGGAGGATGATTAGGGGATGGAGGATGGTTTAAGGACGAAGATTATGGGAGGGATGAAAACAGGAAGGGCAGTGTATTTTAAAAGGTTGTTAGGAAAAGGGAAGGGAGAGGGTTATTAGATGGGGAGGTGTGGGAATTTAATGAGGGTGGGGAGGATTTTTGAGGTAGAACTGAAAAAAGAAATACATGTCGGAAATTGAATTTAGGACGACTTCTTCAGTTAAATTCTTCTGCTCAAATACTCAAGCTGTGTTAAAAGTAAATAGTATTAGGATTTTGTTACCGTGTTCTTAATACCTTTTAAATTTAGTAGTTTAACATTTAATATATTTTGTAGGTGTTACTTTTTATATGTTGTGTTTTTTCTTATTTTGAAATATATTAAAATTATAATATCGGTTGGCGAACTGGGGACCTAGGGGGTAAAAAAAAGATAAATAAATTAGGCTTAAATTATTAATTTAATATAAAAATTAAAATAATTTATTTATTTTTTCCATTCAATTTGGGCCTAATTTAATTTCCCTGGCATGTAGAACTACATTTAATAATATTAAAAATTATATTTTTACTATTTATATCTCAACGACTGCGATAAAGCAGGTATAGCCAAAATCCATATTATTATTATTGGAGAGAAATTGTGGGCGGAAAGAGGACTGGGTGTGACAAAAGAGGATTTAACTTCAAAAGTAAATACATACATGCATGCATGCATATTATCCACTCCCACCGACCAAAAGAAAAATGATTCATTTTGTTAGTCTTAGAACAAACCTTTCAAATATTTTAAATGCATAGTTGAAACCAGTGTGTGTCTCACATGCACAGAATCATACGACACTTCCCGTATCTTTTATAGCAAGTTTGGTTTCTCGAATCAAATTCTGGATGAAATGGAAAGGAACGAGAGAAAAAAATATAATGATTATGAATAGAATTGTTTAAAAAAATGATGTATTTAATCGGAAGAAGAAAATTGAATGGGCAAGGAAACGAACATTCCCTATCACTAGGAATGATTTCTTTTTAACATTTTCTAAATGAAATGAAATAAAAAGAAAATGAATAAAATAAAAAGGATAAGGAAAGGAAAATATATAAAGTTCATTTTATTCCATCGCCAAATCCCATACGCATCATCCTCTCCCACAACTTAAAACATTTATTTATTTTTTGTTTTGTTGAAGGAAAGACACACATACCGTGTCTTGAGTCCCTTTCTGTCGGACAAAATGGGCTGTCTGTACACGAAAAATACATACCCCACGTTCCGTGGCAGTCTCTAAAACTGGGCTTTTAGATTTTTATTGCTGCCTCGCGTTCATCTGTTTGTGATTGTACACGAAAACGCGGGCAGTCGGAACACTCGTCGGAACGTGGAAATTACGGATCAAATGTGGTCGTCGGTAAAAAAAAATCGATTTCTTTTAGACTTTTTACTATATTCATATCTCCAATCAGACGTTTCATTTCAAATACTTCTCGGTTAATGGTTCAATATTACTCGATTAATTGCCCACTCTGGATAGCCCAAAATATTCACTCTTTAAACACATATCCTTTTTTTATTTCTCCTTGATCAAGAGCTTGTGAATCGAGCCCAAAATTCTTATGCGTAAAGAATTTACCCTTTGGAATTGGCTAGGGTGCTATATAGAACTTTTATTTTAGCACCCGAATTTTGAAAAACTTCGATAATTCATTTATTTGGTTGAAAAACTAGTTGAATTTTAGTTAGGTTAATATGTTATGAGAACACAAATAGTTTGGGTAGTGTGGGAAAATTTACTACTGATTAGGACACGGACCGCACAACACATGGCTTAGGTGAGGTATATGGGTGCGGGATTTGATACATTTTAACTTTATGTGAAAAATAAATTTATGAAATATTGTAGATAGTTTTAAAATTTCGGAAATAATGTCGCAAAGTCCGAATTATAGAATTCAACTTTCCTTTTAATTTTTTTACTTTTTGAGATCGGAAGTCCACCTTACTTAAAGTTATTTTTTAAAAGTCAACTTTTATAAGGCATTATTTTTGAAATTTTTAAACTGATCTACTTTGTAAATTTTTTCCTTACACAGAACTATTCGAGAACGTAACTCAACTTACTTTGTAACAGATATACCTTACTAGCTTTGTCATTATGTCCCTGTTCATTTTAATGGGCATGCAAGTGACGACGTGGTGGTGCTCTTTTTTTAGGAAAGCAATTAAAGCAAAAGCAAAAGATTGGGGGGGAAGTAGGGGGAGTGACAATAAATAGAGTCCCCCCAATTAAGGAGGTGAGGAATTGGACAGGCAACGCGTTTTTCCCCTTTGATTGTGTCCCAACAAACAAATTGGTGATGTTGGAGTCGGTCTAAGGTTGTCGTGTCCAATTTGATGAACATTTTTTTCTTTTGAAAAAGAAAGGAAATCACAGTCCCGTCAATTCCTCGAGATATTATTACGTCAAATGTAAATAATAATAACAATAATATGAACACAAATCGGATTACACATCACTCGAGCATATGATATGATATGATTTGATTTTTCCATGATGTTAAATTCACAAAGAAACAAAACACGTATTAATTTCGGAAAAAAAAAACGTGAAATACATTCGTACTTTCTAAACTTACGTTTATACTGTTGCAAGGGTGGATTTTGAAAACTCTCTCTTAGTTTTCTAGAGAAAGCTGAGTTTTGAAAACGCGCCGTTGAAAAGCTCGAAGGGAAGATGCATTTTAAAAATGCGCCTTGTTTGGATGGAGGACACATTCGCCCTCCAATGATAGCAAATAACCTTGTCTAATGCGTCCTCCAATTACTTAATTTTCAAAACTCACCTTTTTTTTGGTAAAATCAAGGACGGTTTTTAAAACTCGTCCTAACAAATGTAAAGGAATAATTTTTTGAAACGTCAACCACATTTCATAATTTTTTTTAAACTAACCTTAGATCAGTACAATCATGTACCGTCTGTTGTGAGAGACTACAAGGTAAGTTGTCTTAATGAAAAGAATCGGCAATAATGAGATTTGATTATATAAGAAATGGAGGCGGAAGAGGAGAGACGAAGAACACACATCATGCACGCAATTCACTTGACCTAGAAAAACACATGGCGTGTGTTTTTTTCCCTTAGTTTAACACGTTTTAAAACCCCACCTTTTTCTTTTATTTAAAGGGAAACGAACCGACAGTCACGCTGTTGGCTGCCCTCTCTCTTTCTTTTTGAGATCTCTTAGACTTAAGATGCCATACTTGATGATCCCAACAACATGGAAGAATGTTAGATCATCTCGGAAATAAAGGCGTTTAATAAGAGAAGTTTTCGTATGTAACGGGTTAAGTGTATTATGATACATCTTACGGGTAAGTCTAGATTGTTTTACTACTCCTATGAATAGAAATTAAATTTGTAACTATTTCAGAATATGAACAAGTGAAAAAGAAGAAATCTTGTTGCATCATAAAAACATTTAGCTCTACTTAAATACTTAATCCGAGTAGGTGTAATAGCTCAACCGAAAGTTCACCTATATTACATAAGATTACAAAATCTATGTTGTATTCGCACCTTCCTATTCCCTTATCAAAGACTTACACTCATTTTTAAGAAAAAGCTTTAAAAACATGATGCGTGATATTTTTTTAAAAAAAAAAAATTAATTAATTAAGAGATTTCATTTTAAAGTTATTTTTACGTTTTTATCCGCAGTCTAAACTTAAAATTATTATAATTCTTAGTTAGAAGAAGTGAATGAGAGTGAGAAAAACTTAAAAGAAAAAGAGTGGGACAGGCTGATCTAAGATTTTCTGGCTGGGGAAGTGCTAAAAATGACCAAAAAAATCAATAAATTAAAATAATCAGCCGAGTGTCTTGAATTATGATGCTCATACAGAAATTTAAACCAGAGTGAATAAAGCGTTTATTATTACAAAGGGATTTTTGTGAGATGACTGGTGATAATCCAGTTAAACTGGATTAACATAATTATTATACATAATTAATTAAGCAAGAAAAATATACAAAGACAGAAGAGGGAGAGCATGGCGGTCTCGAAATAATTCAATAATTATATCAATGGGACCAACACAATAAAAACCCAATCTTAATTCCCCATTGTAGAAATCATAGATCTACTCCCAAAAATTCAATATAATCTAAAACAGAAGGGCAACATGGATTAAATCATAGTATATATTCAATTCGTAGTACTGATTAAATCATGTATTCCGGCTGCAAACGCTCCGATCTGACTTAATGTACCTGAATGACACACCGAAATTGGAAATGAACCTAAAATGCAAGTGAGATGTGGAGATGGATAAGTGGGGCCAGGACTAATTACTACTAGAGATTTAGAAAGCACATGCTCTCCCGCACAAAAAATTGAGAGTATTAGTGCATGGGCCGCTTGGACATTCTGTAGGGCCGGGAAGGTTGTCCGAAACATAGAGGTTCTCGCTATGTCTTTAGGAGCGGTTCATTCCCAACAGCCACATACCTGCATGAAAATTCGCCATTTTGCGTCAAGGCAACTATCATGCGTGCGCGGCGTTCAACTCTGTAAATTTAGCCGATAGACTCGGGTTCAACGCCATACTTGGAGATGTAAGTAGACACATACTTGTAAACCCAGTTGATGGCAACCTGAACAGTCATTGCCAAAGGCTCGAACATCTCATTTGGGATCCCCACCATGACTTGAATCAAACACATTGTCGTTGAGCAACTTCACCGCAATCTCTGGTGGGAAAGGGTGTGATGCCCTTGATCACCAACTGCATTCCAATTCTTGGGTTCCTACCAGTAGGCCCTGCAAAACCAAACTCACCACCACCACCATCACCATCAATAGCAACCATGCCCCGGTACAAGAATGTCCCTGACCCTGACCCATACATACCCATGTCTTAATTTTGTTCCTTTCACAGGTGTGAAATGATACTTAGGGGGTTGTTGATTTTTATTTAGTTGGGAAAAGGAAAGAGAATTTTTCACAAATCCACCATTAGAGGGAAAGGGAAGGAATCCCCCCCCCTGCAGACTAGATTCAACAAGGAATCTGATGCTTCCCCCTCCAAATTGATGCCAATTTGAAGGTGAACTTGAGACTGATCTCACATAATATGAATTCTCCATGAGTGAATTTGAAGTAGATAGTGAAATTGGATGATGAAATCCATGTCAATTGATGAAGGAAACAACAATTTTTTTTAATGTACAACTGATATTTCCCACTTCTCTTCCTTTGAATCCTCAAGTGTCCCCTAATCTTTGCACTCACTAAACAAAATGGATTAATTTGTTTTCTTTAAATTTTAACAACACCTTTCCAGTCAAGCAAGCAAGTCATCGCCAAATAGGTAGAGCAGTCTCTCCACAGCCCAGCTGGGCTCATCCCACCTCAGATCATGGGCCGCGACAACCTGGGATGCTGTCAGGAGTGGTGCCCTGCACAGCGGGCACGACTTACGGTTGCCATGATCGTCCTGGTCATGAAGATGATGATCGTCATCGTGGTCCACCCATCTGTCTATACAGTCCCTGTGGAAGACGTGGCAGCAGTTCCTGAGCTCCCTGACTTCGTCATCCTCTGAAAGCTGGCCTAGGCAGACCGCGCACATGTCCGGAACCCCATGTCGGCGGTCACTGACTTCCCGGTAAGTTGTTAGGGCGAGGCTTTGATGGATCTGCTTGGAGGAAACAGACGACAGGGGGGAGGAAACAGGGGAAGGGTCGGCGAAGAGGCATTCCTTAACCCTGAAGGCACAACATAGGATCCATCTTAGGACAGCAAAGGCAAGAGCAGCCCTGTACAGGACATGGGTGAGGACCATGCAGCTGGGATCATCTTCTAGCAAGAAACCCATGTCGTAGGAAGTTGTAAGATCCTTGTGGTGAGTGTATTGAGTCGCGGGGAGGGGGGAAGTTGTTGTGTTCTACACGGTTTGAATTTAAAGGGTGATAAATTTGTCGAACGATGATGCTCGGTGATGCATGGTGTGATAAGTGGTGGTTGTCTTCTTTAGCTTTTTTCCAGCTTTTGCTTTTGCTCGGCCTTCCTTTTTCTTTATCTTTTCATGCGTGTATGTCCACTAGTCGCACGTCGGATGCCAACCATGTAGATTTTGAGTGTTCTTCTTCTTCTTCTTCTTCTTCTTCTTCTTCTTCTACTAGTTGCATGTGCAGAATCAGACTACCAACTACTGAGTACTGATTCCGCAGCATCATCAGGTAAGGGATGACTTCACCCTTTCCGTGGAAGAAGCTCTTAATCTCGAGCAGGCGGGAACAATGAATGCACAGGCCGATCACAAGGAATCCGGGGCGAATGCCCATGATGAAACAATTCTGTACGCGTCTTTCCCGCATCTCGGGAGGGCCACTTCTTAACATGTCCATGGCAAGTCTTCTGTTCACAGTCAATACTGGTCTGGTAAGCAGACTCACTTATGCTTCTTGGAGTTATGAAATTGGGTAACGGATCGCTTAAACGTGGAGATTGAATGACTAATTAGCCGATGATGATCATTCTTGTATTAGTGATTAATCGATCACATCATGTCCTACATGATATGCTCATGGGATAAAGACACGCCGACTATATTTTCTTGATAAGATTCCTTCAAGTGGCTCCCATGTGCAAGGAGAATAAGAGATACTTATTGGCACCCTCTTATGACGTGATTGATGCCTTCTATAATCACATATCGCCAGAGTAGTAGAAGTACTATACTATCATAAATTTCGTGAGCACAAAAAGTTAGAGACAGCTTTCGGCAACTTGAATGGGGAGGAATTCAATGTCACCCATATCATCATCATCATCATCACCAAAATAGGCAAAGATCGGAACTTTTGTTTTGTTTTTGCATCGTCAGACATTTCGACATCTTCCTCTGCTCCTAGTCAGATCTCACCATCCATTCATGTCCCTTGTGAAGGAANAAACAACAAATTTTTTTAATGTACAACTGATATTCCCCACTTCTCTTCCTTTGAATCCTCAAGTGTCCCCTAATCTTTGCACTCACTAAACAAAATGGATTAATTTGTTTTCTTTAAAGTTTAACAACACCTTTCCAGTCAAGCGAGCAAGTCATCCCCAAATAGGTAGAGCAGTCTCTCCACAGCCCAGCTGGGCTCATCCCACCTCAGATCATGGGCCGCGACAACCTGGGATCCCTTCAGGAGTGGCGTCCTGCACAACGGGCACGACTTACGGTTGCCATGATCGTCCTGGTCATGAAGATGATGATCGTCATCGTGGTCCACCCATCTGTCGATACAGTCCCTGTGGAAGACGTGGCAGCAGTTCCTGAGCTCCCTGACTTCGTCGTCCTCTGAAAGCTGGCCTAGGCAGACCGCGCACGTGTCTGGAACCCCGTGTCGGCGGTCACTGACTTCCCGGTAAGTTGTTAGGGCGAGGCTTTGACGGATCTGCTCGGAGGAAACAGACGACAGGGGGGAGGAAACAGGGGAAAGGTCGGCAAAGAGGCATTCCTTAACCCTGAAGGCGCAACAGAGGATCCATCTTAGGACAGCAAAGGCAAGAGCAGCCCTGTATAGGACATGGGTGAGGACCATGCAGCTGGGATCATCGTCTAGCAAGAAACCCATGTCGTAGGAAGTTGTAAGATCCTTGTGGTGAGTGTATTGAGTCGCGGGGAGGGGGGAAGTTGTTGTGTTCTACATGGTTTGAATTTAAAGGGTGATAAAGTTGTCGAACGATGATGCTCGATGATGCATGGTGTGATAAGTGGTGGTTGTCTTCTTTAGCTTTTTTCCAGCTTTTGCTTTTGCTCAGCCTTCCTTTTTCTTATCTTTTCATGTGTGTATGTCCACTAGTTGCACGTCGGATGCCAACCATGTGGATTTTGAGTGTTCTTCTTCTTCTACTAGTTGCATGTGTAGAATCAGACTACCAACTACTGGGTACTGATGCCATAGCATCAACAGTTCAGGGATGACCTCACCCTTCCTGTGGAAGAAGCTCTTAATCTCGAGCAGGCGGAACATTGAATGCACGGGCCGATCACGAGGAATCTGGGGCGAATGCCCACGATGAAACAATTCTGTACTCGTCATTCCCGCATCTCGGGAGGCCACTTCTTAACATGTCCATGGCAAGTCTTCCGTTCACAGTTAATACTGGTCTGGTAAGCAGACTCACTTATGCTTCTTGGAGTTAGGAAATTGGGTAATGGATTGCTTAAACGTGGAGATCAAATAACTAATATGACGATCATTCTTATATTACTGATTAATCGATCACATCACGTCCTACATGACATGCTCACGGGATAAAGACGCGCCGACTGTATTTTATTGATAAGATTCCTTCAAGTCGCTCCCATGTGCAAGGAGAATAAGAGATACTTATTCGCACCCTTTTATGACGTGATTGATACCTTCTATAATCACATCGCCAGAGTAGTAGTAGTACTATACTATCATCGATTTCGTGAGCACAAAAAGTTAGAGACAGCTTTCGGCAACTATGTTAGGTTGAAGGGGGAGGAATTCAGTGTCACCCATATCATCATCATCACCAAAATAGGCAAATATCGAAACTTTTGCTTTGATTTTGCATCGTCAGACATTTCAACATCTTCCTCTGCTCCAAGTCAGATCCCACCATCCATTCATTTCCCTTGTGAAGGAAGACCCAAGATCATGATGCTGATGATGATGAAGGAAAAAGAGAAAGAAATCATGGTACGAACAAAAGTATACATTCATTGGCCTTGACAAAAGACCTGTGGTTGTTCTTCTTACAGTACCTGTATCCTAATGCAACAATTTCATTGTGGTAACATTCATGTCTTATAATCAAAACCAAAATCACTTCATGTAGATAAAAATTTGTTAAGAAAACACGGGATATTAACAAAAACATACGTATTATCAAAACTATAATCTTGATAAAGAGTAAACAAATAGTCTGGATCACTTATCATGGGAGCTGCCCGACCAAGCATATGGAAGGAATGTGCTAGAAAGTAAGTATACTGAGGGGGAAAGTACCACAACCTTAAAGGAGCTGTCCAAGACCAAAGATGAAAGAAAGATACAGATAAGCATGAAGATATGGGGAAAAAGTAGAGTACTGTAAGGAAAGGTGATTGTGTTGGGGTTAAGGTTTGTGGGCTGATGTTACAAATAGGTAAGCAGTTGCAAATTGCAAATCATACCCCTTTTTATTTTCTTGTTATCTTCAGAAAAGAAAACCCTTATCTTATCATCTCTGGACAGCATTTTGCTTTTTACCAAGAAAGCTCTCACAACCCGACACCCAACTTTGCTTTACCACAAAAGGTTTCCCCCCATGTCATCCTGCATGGTCAAAAAGATTGCTATAGATGATTTTGTGCAGGCAAGAGAGCAGCTGGATTTGGTGGAAATTCTTGTTCCTGAACCCAGAGAAAGCAGTTCGAGTCGAGGTCCGGCTTTCTTTGAACTTAATTGTATGAGGTATCAGGCTTATACGAGACTGCATAATTTTCATGCCCCATTGCAGGATATTTGTTTGAGAAGCGAGCCACCACGGCCTCAGTGGCTAGTCTAGTCTGAGATCGTCAATACTGTCGCTTCTCTTATGTCAGGAGAATCTTTTGAGGCATGGGAACTGGAGCAGCTGCTTCTACGATGGTTCAGGAGCTGATTCAGAATATAGATTAAAAGTGAGACGTCATAATTCTGATATTGACGATGAAAATGGGAAAACAAATGGTGTCTGCCAATCAAGATACTCTCTTTAATATATTATTCCAACGGTTGTCATCGATCTTTTGGTGCCGGTGGTACTGGTTATGTTACTTGTGATATTAATGTGTCCTCCTTGTGTTTGTGAATTGTGGTCACATCGTTGTTCTCTTTGTGCACTTTTTGCACGCATTGCCTGGAGCACCACCTGCTAGCAAGGATGTTAGCTAAACTTCCGGTCATTACTCTTTTAGAGGAAGTGCAGGCAAAACTTGGAAAAAAAAAGATGCAGAATGTGAAGTTTTCCGGGAGGATCTGGCCATGAACGACGAGATGCAGGAGCTTCCGGGCAAGCATCTGTTCCACCCTCCTTGCATGAACCCATGGCTGGTAAGACGTGCTCAGATCGATTCCTTACACTAATTTTATGCTTGTCAGAAGTAGTGCTCAGTTGATTATTATGAACCAGGATGAGCATAATTCATGTCAGATTTGCCAGAATGAGCTGCAGACGGATGACCATGCCGACAAGAGCTGGAAGGGGTGGGAGAAGGAGGCTGAAGAGGAACGCAAAGACGCAGCGAATGCCGTGCACGGGTGGAGTCACATGCATCTGCTACTAATAAAAATGAACGGATGTTTATAAGTGAGAAATTCGGAAGATCCAAGTAATTGATCTGAAGCCCAACTAATCAGGCCCATTAATGTCAGGCCCTATGATGAGAGTTTGCTTCCTCCTCCCCTCCCATGCGGAAGATGGCTCCAACTTCATGTCATGATGAGGACATAGTTGTGAGTCCTCTAGAGACTGCAACAAAGGAGAAAGGTAAAGGACATAAACGCCCATCTGCGGCACGATAGAAAGAGAACAAAAGGTCTAGAGGTATTGCTCTGACCTTTACTCCTGAGATTTGGGAATGTGTTTTTACAGAGGAAATTAATGCTGTTATGGGTTATTCCGAGTTTCCTACTCGAGACCTTGAGGACAAGAAGATAGTTCCCTGTAGGTTCATAAAATTCAGTTTCTTTACTAAGCACTCTCTTGGGCAGCTAGAAAACTATTTTCATGAGCTATTCTTTGTTGACTTATGTGAGCACAAAAGTCCTGTCTCTGCCTATCTAATAAAAGAATTCTATAGTCACATCACCTTTCATAAAGTGAATAAGATGATCACGTACATAAAAGTGGTGATAAAAGGGAATGTCTACGTGTTCTCTCTGCTTGATGTGTGTCGAGGTTTTAGTGCGACTCTCAACTCTAGCTTCTGGGGCTCTCAAAATAACGGCATACCGGAGGTTAACAGGAATTACGATTATTCACCTGATCATTCAACCCCCTCTTTATCATTAAATTGTCCAAAATCTATTTACAAACCTAAGATTCTAGACCACTCTTATACATCTTCCGACCTACATAAGAGAAATACATAACCCGACCAAACCCTCTATATTCCTATGGGAATTAATAGTTGAGTCAAGTTGTTTAAGTTCCAATCTTAATCTGGCTACCTAAGACAAGCACATATATTCTTATAGTACTCGTTAAATTAACTCGATTCCTCGACGTTAACCTAAGCTATTTTATCCTCCTACACATAAAATTCCCCTCTCGAGTTTAGATAGTTTAAAAAATTAATATGAATTATTGACCAGGCAACCGCAGACATTAAACACATAATAAAATAAATAAACGAATAGCCACTTAGGTCGAATCCTTCCGGGGGAGAAAAAGAATATTTACATATATCATAAAAATAACCCTAAAAAATCTAAGAAAATTTAAAAATTAAATATTCTCAGCGTCCTAGGTGCTTTTCTTTCTAAGAGCTGAGAGGCGCGATTTTCTTTCTCCCTCGGCTTCCCTTCTTTGCCCACCGGTGTGACGAGGTCCCAATAGTCGCCGGAGCCGCGAGGAGGACGAGTGGTTGTGGGTCTGTCCGTGGGTACGTTTCACCCCCCTTTTCTCCGTTTCTCTGCTGTGGCCGTCCTGGTTGATACTTGTGGGTCTTGTTGGTCGCTGTGGTGAAATCTGTCCTTGGGGCTTGGTCTGGTATAGTGGTGTCTCATCTTACTGGTTGTGTGTTTCCTGTCCCGAATGGGTCTTCGATTCTCGTTGACGGAGTGAGGAGAGGGAAAGTACCCGTCTATGAATTTTTGGGAGGCTGCCGTTTTGCGAACCTGAGGGAGGTCGGCTCTGCCACCGAGTGCTGTGGTTGTTCTCTCGTCGGAATGAACCCACTCTGGCGATCGGTGGAGCCGGCGACTCTGTTTGGCGTTGCTTCGGGACAGAGGAGGATGCTGTGACTATGGTGAGGTTAATGGAGGCATCGTGGTGGAGGCTGAATCAGGAGGCCTCTGCCTCCTCCGATTTAAACGGGTTTGGGTCACGAAGTTCGCCGCCTGTCCTGGGCACGCCGTACAGACCTTCGTCCCGAGTAACCAGAGAAATTGGGCGGCACAGCAACATGTGGCTTCACGTGCTGTGCCTACAAATGATTGAGGTTCCCTGTCCGTTGATGGCTTCGAATGCATTGAGTACGTTCTGATATGCTGGAATTAGGTGGCTGCTTTCCCCTCTGCAGTGAGAATCAAATTTGGAAATTGAAATTGGAAATCTTCAGAGGGTGTTGACTTGGAGTTTTAACCTGCTCTCTGCTGCCTTCGGGGTGATATGCTTCTGTGCTGGAATTGTTGAATATTCTTGCAACCTCTTGACAATTGATCCCGTAACCTTGTGCCTTTTGCTGGTGTGAGGGAAAATGGATGGTTTTTAGCAGGAAGGGTTTCGAGTTTAGGGTTACTGGTTACTTCCTTGGGCTTGTGACGATTCCAGCCTTCCCCCTTGTTTGATTGCTTGTCTTCTGTGATTTTTTCTGAAGACAATGTTTTCGTTTCTCGTGGGTTCTCAGCAGTCCAGAGGTGTGTCCGTCATTGCGTTCGAAGGGGCGTGCTTTTATGTTGCTGGGGCGTTTGATGTGTGGAAGTTGAGAAGCGCAATTCCTTAGTTTGAAGTGATTTTTGCGAGTGCTGTGTTCACCCTAAGTGACACTTTGCGGTATGGGTGACCCCAAAGAAAAAAAGCTTAATTACAGGTTTACATTGATTTCTTTTTCTGATTCTTTTTTGGGTTTATGATTTCAATCTCTTAGGTTTTTTGCTTCTCTTTCTTCCGAATTCTTTTATTTTGTTTCTTTCGGTTGGTTTCCTCCTTTTAGGGTTTTTGCTTTGTTGCTCGATTTTTTTCTGTCCGTAGCCTTATTCATGCTTAGATCTGTGCCCAGTTGTTGGTGATTGATCGACTTTTGTGATGATCTCTCGGATTTGTGTGTCGATCGGTTGAGCCCCTCATGAATTGATTCCTTTTATTGTAACTGCTGATCGATCTATCTCTGTGCATCTTGTTGTTGTTTGTTGTAGTTGTTATAGTTCTCAAACCTAACTTCTAGGAAAGGTGTAGGTGGAGGCCGTTTGAACCCTGTGAGAGCCTGACTCATTTCTCCTCTCTTACCGAAAACCCTCTCCAATTTGCACAGCAACTGAGATGGCGTGTTTAAACCCTGTGAGAACCCTCAAGGACGACACCTCGCGCCTGCCCAACTCCTTCCTCCACCCTAGGCTTAACGCCCCCAACTCCTCATTCCGACCTTATCCCAGACCTGTATCGGTGACCTCTGAGTTGGTGATGTTGGCCCAGAGGCGGCCCTCCCTCGACGCGCTTATCAACGCCAATCCCCGCAAGCAGGAGGTTCTTCCTGCGATCGAGCTTTCCTTGACCAATTGCCTCTCCGAAACTGATCTCCATCTCTCTGTGCCTGGTCTCAAGTCCAAAGTTCGTGGCAAGGTGGAGTATTTTTTTTTCCTCCTTTTTTTTGAGTTTGCTTGCTGCGGATTTAGTGGGGTGTGAGTTTTTGGTCGGAATCGGTGTTATTGGAGATATTAAAATTGTTTTCTTTCATGTGTGATTGGTTAAAGTTTTGATTTTGGACTCTTGGGCTTGGATAAAGTCTGTAGTAAGACATTAAGGATTGCACATAAGCAATCATCTCGAGTTTGCTTTGACTTTTCGATGATTGAGCATGAAAAAAGTTTGCATTTAACTGGTAAAGCATAAAAATAAATGGTGGGTGCGTGCAAGGTGTAAGAAACAAGTGTGAGGACGTTACATTGTAGGTCAGGGATATCTACGACAGCGGGGATTACCTTGTGATCGTTACAACTGATAGACAAAGTGCATTTGACAGGATTCTGGCTTCGATACCTTTTAAGGGCCAGGTTTGTTTCGTGATCTTTGATCATCGACAGATTTAATTTCTTGCCTATATTCAGCCTTATGATGTTTCTGTGTGCCCCATTGTTCTGTTTCTGATAAGTTTTCAGGTTCTTAATCAGACGAGTTTGTGGTGGTTTGATAAGACAAGGCACATTACTTCAAATGCGGTTGTGGCTTCCCCCGATAAGAATGTTACGTTAGCAAAGAAGTGCACTGTGTTTCCGGTTGAATTTGTTGGTGAGTCATTACTCCTGTGTAAAATGCTCTTGCCTTCTGCGACATATTGTTGATTTAGATAAATTTTCAGAATATTTGGCCACCTATGCCCCTTACATTCCCGTTGTAGGTTGTTTTTCTTCTTAAACTTTGTCAGGCAAGATTTTCTTGCACTTCGATGGGGTATTCGTGCACTGGTTATGTTGTCTACTTTAGGACTTATGCAAGAAAAGGTTCTGGGCATGTTTCCTTGTACCTCTACATTTCTATATTTGTTATATGTAATAATGCCGAATTGATTTACATGACCTAGTTAAGGAACTGTGATGGCATTCCTTGTATTCCTGGATATTTTAGTTTATTACAATTTTAGAGCTCTGATGGTGTTATTAATTATTTTTATGTGCTTGAACTTTGACTAGGAGAGGTTGTGGTATTTATATTCTTACACGTGTCCTATTGCTCTAACTTGTAGTAAGAGGCTTTGTGACTGGAAGTACCGATACATCCCTATGGACGGTCTACCAAAAAGGTCTCCGCAACTACTGTGGCAATGCCCTACCAGATGGCAAGTTTTTTCGTGAATTAGCAAATTTTCTAACTTGGTGGTGTTATGGATGACTTGATTATTAAAAATAACTTCTCAGGTTTGGAAAAGAACCAGAGGTTGTCTGCAAATATATTGACACCAACCACAAAAGCTGCAGTCCATGATGTACCATTAGCCCTCAACAGGTAATGATTTGATGAATATGACTTGGTTATCTCCTGTTTCTACATGTATGCATGTCCTTATGCTTACACCTATGTACTTATGTATGTTTTTGAGGTGTGATCTGCCTCTTGTGAACCATTTGTGGGTGCGAAAACCATTTTCTCGTCTCTTGTACAATTTGTCCTTGCAGAATTAGCTTAATTACTTTGTGACAGATTGTTGAAAGAGGACTTATGACTCAAGATGAGTATGATGAAGTTAGCACGAAGGCGTTGGGCTTATTCGAGTATGGACAGGTTACACCTTGATTCTTTCTTTCGTTACAGAGTAATGTGGTTTCCCAAAACCCATTTGGATTTGCCTTTTCATGTTCTAGATTTAGATTGTTGGTTGATCTTCTCTGGAGCTGTACTTATTCTTTGCCTTGAGTATTGGGCTATATGATTAATTTTCTTCTCATTAGTAGCTCCATCTTGAAAGTGTGGTTTATGGTATTGGGCTATATGATTAATTTTCTTCTCATTAGTAGCTCCATCTTGAAAGTGTGGTTTATGTTTTAACACTACTGACAATATTGAGATTTCAGGCAGCTTTTCCCTGTTATGATTTTTCTACTCTTTTATTTTCCATTCGGTATGGCTCTTCTGTGTTACAAAGTGACGGAGGTTATGGGATTCCTATATCACGACCTACCGATTCTGAGCTTCGGCAATTTTTGTTGTTTTGAAGTTTTATGCAAAAAATTAAAAAATTGCAGCTACAAGTTATGCGATCTCCAATGATGTTCCCTCGTCATTATCAGCCTTCATATATTAACATGCCACTCTTTCGGAGAAAAAATTATCATTTTATAGTGACAGGCAGAAATGATGACGGAACTATTGTTGGCGCCGGGCGCTATTTTGGAAACAATTATATTGTCTCGTTGCTCATTTTGTAATCGTCTTCTACATGTGACAGAGGGTGGCTTCAGAACATGGACTGATATTGGTGGATACAAAATATGAGTTTGGGAAGGCTCCTGATGGCTCCATTCTTTTAATAGATGAGGTCAGATTTTAAATTGCTTTGGGCAGTTGTGGATGCAAGTATTTGCTCCACGGTTTGGTTATTACTTTTCACCATTTGAGTTGGATAGACTCACACATACATTTTCTATTGCAGATGCATACACCTGACTCGAGCAGATATTGGGTCGCGCATTCTTATGATCGGCGATTGCAGGATGGCCTTGAACCTGAAAATGTTGACAAGGTCATTTGATCTCTATTCTGTTTACTCTTGCTGAGAGATAATTATGGATTACGGTCTTGTTAGGATATTGTCATATATTTTCATTTCTCAGGAGTTTTTGAGGCTTTGGTTTAAAGAACATTCAAATCCTTATGAAGACGAGGTAAGCTGTTTTCCTTTATGTTTGCTGTAACTTGCTATATTCGAGGTTGGTTGACGTCTTTCCATTTTTAACACTTGTAGGTTCTCCCTGATGCTCCACTAGAACTGGTTACAGAGTTGGCTTGGCGGTAAGTTTCATATTTCCAAAGGTTTATGCTTATGCAAGTAAAAGTGTGACGTCTGTTGGGAAAAGCATTTTTAGTTTTCGGGAAGCATTGAAGCCACACAAGTTAGGCTGAGAATTTTCTAGACGCTAACCATTTCTCTGAAAACTCTCTATGAGCATATTGTCTGTCGGCTTTAATTCATTGCAATAGTTTAGTCATTTGTCATGTGGAACTATCTGTTCAATTCGATGGGATCCTGTTATTCCAGGTACATCTTCTTGTATGAGACAATAACAAACCGTGAATTTGAGATACCCGTGACGCAGGTATACTACTACGGTTCCGTCACTGGCTGTGGATGTACTTTTATTGTAGCCAGCAACTTATGCTAGTCCTCCACTTTCTTGTGCAGGAGTCGATACATGATCGAATCTCGGCCAATGTTGCGTCATGCCTAGCATCTTTATGACGACCATGACTCTATCTCTTTCTGACTTGTTCGTCATCCAGGAATATTATTATAGTCAGTTTGCGGATTTTGTTGTTAGCAAGTAAACATGTAACGAAGTAATAAATGTAATTTGAAATTACAGTAACCATCTCTGTGTTTCATTGATAGATAATTAAATGACAGAGCAGAGAAAATCAAATTGTTGTAAACAAATTCTAAGCTCTTTATTTGTCGAAGAGAACATGTTCTCCTTCCATTTTTTGATCTTATAAATATGTCGCACATGTTTATTTTATGTTTTGTCTAGATTGATTGGGTTTTGTGATGCCAAATTCGACCACCAGGAGGATAAACAGTGTGAGGCGCTCTGTCTGGTCCGGCTATTACTTCGAATGGGATGGAAAATGGAGACTTTTCTCTTGTCACTCAATAATCATCTGACAAAGTTCTCGATCGTGTCTTGTGCTGTCTCTTATACACATCTAGATGTGTATAAGAGACAGGTTCTCGATCGTGTCTTGTGTCACTGGTTGGATTCTCATGAGGACGCCGACCCCAGACCGTCCAGAGAGCACTGTGATCTGTCCTCGTCTTCCAGCACTTGGATCATCTGCAGCTTACAATCTGATTTGTTCTTGTGCTCGCTACCGTGACCTCTAGCTTGCATTTGCTGGATACGCCAAAATACGATAAATCCTTGAAGACATACTTGGAATCGCAGTTTCCTAAAGAACTGGTTGACTATCAACCACGCCAACATGCAAGTTCGTCTCCTTGAGTGCTTGGATGAGATGGCAACTGCAGCTGCTTTTGCTTTCTTATGACGAGAAGTATCCATGTATTTAGATTATATACATGATCATGGGATTCCCAGCTCTTGTGATTCCTCCCTCTTGAGGCGGCCTCTCCGAAAACCTTCTGCTTGTTGCACTCCTTAATCTCCCTATAGAAGTAGGAGATGAACCCCTAAAGGGGGAGCACCGAAGAGACTGCCAACTCGGACCTGGAACTTCTCCCGGTGGATTAACACTGCCAGGATCTGTCACTTACAGCCGCGAAGAAGAATGCCAGAATATGGAGTTCCACACTTTCTCCATCCAATACTTCACTTCTCCAAGCCCAAAGTACCTAAACACGCTAGAGGAGAATGAAATCAAACTGCACAAGAAGTTTGCGGCCATATCTGAGAGGTTTTTAAAATGTTCCATGATCGAGTGGCTTGGGTTGTCCGAGGAGTGTCTTTTGAGTCTATTTCTTTCTTTTGTTTTGCTTGAGGATTAGCAAAAGTTAGGTTTGGGGGTGTGATAAATCTATGAAAATAGAGTTAAGGGATTATGATTTAGACTTGCTTTTGGTTAGTTTTAGATATTTGAGTCGCTTAATTGTACGTATTTTGGTTGTTTTAATGTCTCCTCAATTCTGTATACTTTATGCACGTAGTTAAAAATGAGAGGAAGAATAATGAAAGACAGAAGGAGGAGCCATGAAGAAGTTGGATCTGGATGGCTGGTGCAGCTGCACCAAAACTTGTCCAGCTACAACGAAGGTGCGGACAATGGACAGATCAATTGGTGCAGCTGTAGCTTAGGGTCGAATGAAGGACAGAGAAGTTGGTGCAGCTGCACATACGGAGGCCGAGAATATTTAATTTTCATATTTTCTTAGATTTTCTAGGGTTATTTATAGGACATGCATAAACATTTTTTTTCAATCCCTTGGAGAAGGGATTCGACCTAGGAGGCTATTGGGGACAAGAGCCGACGATGGAGACAATTCCACCTTTGTTACCTTTCTTAGTTTCCTTTATGTTGATTTTATTGTTTTCGTTTTCATTAGCTATGGACTAATTCATTTTTCTAGGGTTATGAAGGAACCCGATATGTAGCCGGATTACTTTTGGCTCTCTTTGATTTAATGCGTTTAAGCCTTCGTTTACTTATTTTATTCTGTGCTTAATGCTTGTGGTTGCCTGATCAACAATTCATATTGATATTTTTAACTTATCTGAACTCGGGAGGGGAATTTTATGTTTAGAAGGAGGATAAAATAGCCTAGGTTAACGTCAAGGAATCGAGTTAATTTAACGAGTACTATAAGAATATACGTGCTTGTCTTAGGTAGCCAGATTAAGATTGGTACTTAAAGAACTTGACTCAACCATTAATTCCCATAGGAATATGGGGGGTTTGGCTGAGTTAGGTAATTCTCTTGTGTAGGTCGGAAGATGCATAAGAGTAGCCTAGAATCTTAGGTTAGTAAACAGGTTTTGGACAATTTAATGATAAATAGGGGGTTACATGATCGGATGAATTATCGAGAGAAGTCGTGATCATAGACTTTTCTCATTTGATTAATCCTCGTATTTTCTGCTGTTTAGTTTCTCACTATTTATTTTTCTAAATTCTTATTTCACTTGATTTGGCTACATTGTGATTGTTTATCATTAATCGATGAAATTACACATTATCCTTGTGGGGTCATTGACGGAGTACAGGTACTTGATCGTGCTGGACGATTGGAAGGATTTCGAGCTCGATTTTATGTAACATTCCGTTTATAAACAGAAATCCAGCCTCATAAATTATTAATGCCACTACCAATATCTTACTTTAGTGATTTTTCCCACCCTAATTTAAAAAAAAAAATATTTTTTTTAAAAACTCACAATGATTTGCAATATCAAGTTCATATTTTAAAAATGTAAATAAATTTATTAACTTACGTGACAAAAAAGTAATTTACGAAAATTTCCAAAAAAAAAACTAATAACAATGACTAAATTCAAAATATTTTCTTTGATGATTAAAATTGTCGACCGACTGAGTAACTAAGAAAATCCAATGTTGAATCTATTAAAATTGTTTCCTCTCCACAAAGACTTTGATTAGTACAGCCAAAATCTCTAACCCTTTTTAAATTTTTATTTTAAAAATTATTATTCTTTTCTTTTTGTTGAGCCATTAAAATCTATAAAAAAAATATAAAACCTTTTAATATAAAAGAATTGAAAAATTTTGTTACGTAGAATAATTTAAAGAATTATCAAAATTCATAAAAAGAAATTCATTAACTAATAACCGGGAATATATATTTTTTTCATATGAATAGACATTCTTGGTCTATCCTTGAAGTATCTTTCTTTTTTCATCTTTAATTGCGGGATGAGATGGAAACCACACACAAACCATCAAAATTATTACCAAACATAAGATGACAAAAATCATATCCATCATCATGGAGGATATTTTTTAGTTCAAAGTAATATTTTTTTTATAAAGAAAAAAGAAAAATATGATTCATTACAACAAACTTAACAAAACATTAGGACCCACCCCACCCATATATTTTAGAAATTCATAATTCAAAAGTCATGCAATGGGAGTGAGATTTGTGTGGGATATAACAAGAAGAAGCGAAGTGGACAGTCAGTGATGGCGGGCCTAAAAAATTAGGGCTTCCCTGATATTATTCACGTGTCTCATGTTTTGTCTCTCAGCGGCCGCTAAGACCAACGAAATCGACCGTGCTGCCTTGCTCGAGTTCAGGGGCCGCATACCCCGACGACCCCGATGGTGTACTCACCTCGTGGAATGACACCGTCCACTTCTGTCAATGGCCTGGCTAACTTGCAGCAGGACACGTCCTCGCGTCACCGAATAGGTGTTCCCTGGCTCCAGACTGGGGGGCTCTTTGTCACCCGACATTGGGAATCTCAGCTTCCTCATGTTGAAATGCTTGAAGCCCAAAGTGCCAAAGTGCAAAGCCCAGCCGTTCTCCTAGCTCAGCTCCCAGCCGTTCGACAGATAAGGACAAGCTCAGGCGCTCAGGCAGCCCACCCAGTTTGTTATACTTTCGGTTGTAATGACCATGTGCGCAAATGCTGGTGTACTATGCGCGGGTGCTGGTGTAGCTGTTTTGTGGGTTTCTGGGTTTTTCTGTTTTCAGCTTCTATGCACGGTATATAGGAGGGATGTGTAAGACAGAAACGTTGTGCTGAATACAATCTTCTCCTTCCTCTTCTTCTTCTTCCTCTCCTTCCTCCTTTCTTCTTCTTCTCGTCTTCTTCTTCTTATTTCCCAGCACCTCTTCTCTCAGTTTCTGTCTGTTCTTATCCCGTCTACATGGTATCAGAGCCCATTGAGGGTTAAACCACGCAAAATCGACTGCAATTGATGGCGGACCAGACTCCTATGCAGACTATCCCTCCTCCCAACTCTGGGCAGCAGCAAACACCAGGGTAAGGTATTTCCGAGCAGAGCTTTGCTGGGAATATAACCCAGATGCAATTTCCTCCAGGCATCTTCTCCTCGATGGTAAAATTAGATGAGAGTAACTATCCCCTGTGGAAAGGGCAAGTCCTAGCAGCTGTAATAGCAGGAGGACTAGAGGACTTTATCTTTGGCAAGTCTCTGCCACCTCCTCTGTTTCTGGATGATGCCTGCATGATATCAAATCCCGATTATAAAATTTGGCAGCGCAGCAATAAAATAGTGATGACTTTTCTCTTTTCTGCTCTCACCGCTGATCCCTTAAGCCAAGTAATATATCGTAAGACGTCGGGTGAAGTGTGGGAAGCTTTGAGGAATCGTTACGAGTCTACGTCTACAACCCGTATCATTAATCTGCGAAACCAAATGCAGCAACTTCGTAAGGACGGCAGGATTATGCAGCAATACTTGAGCAGTTTGAAGGCCTTATCTGATCAACTGAGTGCTGTTGGGGAGGCTGTTAAATACAGGGACTATATCTGGTTTATGTTGGAGGGCCTGCCTGCTGAATATGATTCTGTGGTCACTGCTGTTTATAGCAGGACTGATGAACCTAGCGTGGACGCGGTGCAGAACCTGCTGTTGAACTTTGAGATGCGGCTGGACCGGAGACAGGGTTTGGACAGCTTCATTCCTCAGGTACAACACTCCTCTCTTCACTCTGGTAATGACAGGACTCTACCTATGTCCCAAACACTTCATCCTCATCCTCAGCCTCCTCAGCCTCACCAGATTTTTCCTGTTGCCAGTCCCTATCAAACCACTTCTATTCCCCCGCAACCCGGCTTACTTGGCCGACCACCATCTAGACCTCATACCCAATCCTTTCGACCTAATGCATACCCTAGAAGCTTCGGGAAACCAAAACCCAGGTGTCAAATTTGCCAAAAGCTCGGACACACTGCTATGAATATTGAACATCCACGGCAACGGTTTTGCCGGTGAAATCCCCCCTGAAATTGGGAACTTGCATTGGTTGAGGGAGTTGCTCATGGATAACAACTCTTTTTCGAGTCAGCTTCCGGAGCACATCTCGGGCTGCACAAACCTCCAAGAGATCTCATTGGGAAACAGCAAGCTTGTAGGAGAAATACCACGTGGATTATCCGCTCTGTCGAAGCTTAAAGTCTTCCGGGTCCACGAAAACAATTTCACTGGGAAGTTTCCTGATTTCTTCAGCAACTTCTCGTCCGTGGAGCTCATTGGCGGAAACTATAATGGTTTCAACGGCCCCATCCCAGCAACTCTTGGGTGATTGAAGGTTGGACGGATTCTTCTCGCATAAAACTTCTTTTCTGGTACGGTACCCGTCTCGATCTTCAACATGACCTCTCTGATTGTCATAGAGCTCTCGTATAACAAACTCAAGGGAGGTCTCCCTCTGGATCTCGGAATCACTCTTCCTAATCTCCTGCACTTCCATTTCAGTAGTAATCAGTTGACCGGACCTATTCCTCCTTCAATAGCGAATGCAACAAACTTATGGAGCCTACAGTTGACCCAGAACAATTTCACCGGATCGGTACTTGATCTCAAAAATCTCAATCAGTTGAGTTGGCTTGGTATTTTTGGTAATCAATTGGGAAACAGCATGTCAGGGGACTTGAAATTCATCGAGTCCTTCAATTCCACCGAGCTGTGGGTTCTGCATTTCAGCGAAAACAATTTCGGCGGTACGTTGCCTGGTCTATGATATGTGATGGAGGAGGAGAGCTGTTATAAGGGGAAAGAAGAGTTTAAGTGCAGCTTGAAGCAGAGGAGAGCGGCTGTGAGACACACGGGATTGAAGGGATGCGTGCAGAGGAAGCTGAAGGAAACAAATGTTGTTACTGTTTCATGGAGTTAGTTACAAAGTAGTTACATTGTATTAGATATAAAAGAAGTCGAGTAGACTAGTGGCGGGGGTTGTAGAATTCTGTAAACCGTCTTCTTCCTTGTTCTGTTAGCGCTTGTGCTCTGCAAGCTTTGGTTGAATGAAAAGTCTCGACTGAATTCCCTTTCGATCAGTCCTGCCTTCATTCTCGTCTTCTCCGATCGTCGATCCCAGAAGAATCATTCCAATTGGTATCAGTTGTCCGATCCTGGCTGCACCGCCCATGGTTGTTACCAAAACCCAACTAGCAATGGACGAATTCCAGAAGACAATGAAGGAATCTTGGAATGAGTTCCTCACCCAGCAACAACAGCAGCAGACTGAGTTTCGTGAGGAAATGCGGGCTCAAAGAGATACTATGTTGCGAGTGACTACGCAATTACAAGACATGGGCGTTCGGATGAATGATTTGGAAGATCTGTCAGCACGGGAACAGAGAGGTTCTGCAGGGGTTCTGCATACTCAAGGCGGTACACAATCTACTTACGCTCGTTTCTCGAAAGTAGATTTCCCTCGATTCCGCGGTGACGAAGTGCAAGGCTGGCTTTATAAGTGCGAACAATTCTTTGAAGTGGATATGACACCAGCCGATGTTAAAATCAAAATAGTTTCTGTCCACTTGGAAGGGAAGGCGTTAATATGGCATCAATCTGTTATGAAAGCTCGTCCGTATGGTAAATGGCCAACTTGGGAAGAATACAAGTCCATGATTGTGGCTCGCTTTGGAGGACAACCTTATGATGATCCAGTGGCCGAGTTAATGAGTTTGAGGCATGAAGAAGCTGCGGGAATTGACGCCTATCAAGAAAAATTCGATGCCTTATTAGTTCGCACAGATTTATCGGAGAAACAGGCTTTAAGTTGCTTTTTGAGTGGTTTGAGAGTGGATGTTCAGACTGCAGTACGCATGTTTCGGCCACAGACGTTGACTGACGCTTATACATTGGCTCGTTTGCAGGAGAATTTGTTGTCTTCTATTCACAGGAGGAACAAGCCTTTGTTTGACAAATCGAAAACGTATAACCACTCTGTCTCAGCACCAGCTATTCTACCACGACCTTCCACAGATCTGCCGAAATTCACCAGGAGACAATTGTCTCCGGAGTTCATTGCAGATAGACGGGCTAAGAATCTCTGTTTTTTTTGCCCAAAAAAATTCGCTCCAGGTCATAAGTGTAAAGCCCAGTTACACAGTATAGAGGTTCTTACTGAGGATATCTCTGATGAATGTGCGGTTGACGAAGATTCTGAGGAAACGGCAGAAGACAAATTTCCACCTTTGATATCTTTAAATGCCATTACTGGCAATCCTGCTTATCAGACGATGAAAGTCACGGGTAAGGCGAAAGGTAGCAAGTTGAATATTTTGATTAACTCCGGGAGTACACATAATTTCTTAGATAAGAACACAGCTAAGAGATTAGGCTGTTTAATCAAGCCGAGTTACCCGGTTTCTGTTTCGGTCGCTAATGGGGACACAATCTACTGTCGTTCGATGTGTAAAGACTTCCAGTGGGAACTCCAAGGACAAATTTTTAGTACTGATATTATGCTGGTCTCATTGGGGACTTGTGATATGATTTTGGGTGTTCAATGGCTGTCCTCCCTTGGACCTGTGTTGTGGGATTTTACACAGTTAAGAATGGAGTTTCAGTATAAGGGACGGAAACATGTGTTGCGAGGGGGCAAACCGGACAGTTTTAACTGGATGGACGAAAAGGAGTTGAAAAGCTTTGTTTGTAAGAATTCTCATGCAGTGCAATTATTTGCTGTTACTGTTAAACCAGCAGAGGAAACTTCGACAAATTCTGCTCCAGTGTGTCCAGAACTACAGCAGCTTTTGCAAGAATTTGCTGATATTTTTCAAGAGCCAAACACTTTGCCACCACATAGGGTACATGACCATCCCATCCATCTGAAAGAGGGTACCTCTCCTATTAACGTTCGTCCCTACAGGTACCCAGTAGTACAGAAAGATGCGATCGAAACAATGGTGAAGGAGATGCTGCAAGCTGGTGTCATTCGGCCAAGTCAAAGTGCTTTCTCTTCTCCTATTGTGATGGTTAAGAAGAAGGACGGTTCTTGGAGGTTATGCATCGATTATAGGGAGCTTAACAAAGCTACGGTGAAAGATAAGTTTCCAATGCCAATTATAGAGGAATTATTGGATGAGCTTCATGGTGCGGCCTTGTTCTCGAAAATTGATTTACGTTCTGGGTATTGGCAAATCCGAATGGCTCCCAAGGATATTCCCAAAACTGCTTTTCGCACTCATGAGGGCCACTATGAATTTTTAGTGATGCCATTTGGTTTAACCAATGCGCCTTCGACGTTTCAGCATCTCATGAACTCCATTTTCAGACCATACCTCCGAAAATTTGTATTAGTCTTTTTTGACGATATTTTGATCTATAGCAAGACTTTGCAGGACCATGTGTACCATGTCAGACTGGTCTTAAGTATCCTCAGACAGCACACATTATATGCGAAGATGTCCAAGTGTGTTTTTGGCACAAAAGAAGTGGAGTACTTGGGGCATGTGATATCTGCGAAGGGGGTGCAAACGGATCCGAACAAGATTCAAGCCATGGCTACTTGGCTAGAACCCAAAACTGTAAAAGAATTGAGGGGGTTCTTGGGCTTAACAGGATACTACAGGAAATTTATTCGCGATTATGGCCTCATTAGTAAACCATTGACCAATTTGTTGAAGAAAAATGCGTTTTGCTGGGATGAAGCTGCGGCCATAGCGTTTAACAAGCTCAAGCTGGCTATGAGCACGGCACCGGTTCTGGCGCTGCCTGACTTTACTGCGGAGTTTGTGATAGAAACGGATGCTTCGGGAACAGGCATGGGGGCTGTGTTGACTCAAAAGGGTCACCCGATTGCGTACATTAGTAGAGCTTTCTCCACTAAGATGCAGGGCAGCTCAACATATGAGAAAGAATTGATGGCTGTGATTTTTGCGATCGAAAAGTGGAAGCCATATCTGACAGGGCGACATTTTGTGATCAAGACTGATCATTTCAGCTTGAAATACTTATTAGAGCAGAAAATTACTACTGCCTTCCAAAGCAAATGCTTACCTAAGTTGCTTGGCCTTGATTACGAAGTGGTGTATAAAAGAGGCAAGGAAAATGCAGCTGCGGACGCTCTATCTAGAGTTCAAGGTGCTGAGTTCATGTCTCTGGTTCTATCTCAACTTAATACTGATCTCCAATCGCAGATTGTGGCAAGTTGGCAGACGGATGATCAGTTGCAGTCTCTGGTTCAACAATTGCAGAATGGTCTGGTTCGGCCTCATTACACTTGGCACCAGGGTGAATTGCGTCGTAAAGGCAAATTAGTTGTCGGTGGTGATGAAGGATTGCGGCAGAAAATAATTTCTTTATTACATGATACACCTACAGGTGGCCATTCAGGAATGCAGGCTACAACCAAATGAATATCTGCTTTATTCTATTGGAAAAAGTTAAAGAGAGATATTCGGAATTATGTCAGGAATTGCTTCCATTTGTCAGCAATGTAAACCAATTCTGACAAAGAAGGCAGGTCTTCTTCAACCATTGCCTATTCCTGACACGGTGTGGACGGATGTGTCGATGGATTTTATAGAGGGGTTACCAAAATCAAGGGGGAAGGACACTATATTGGTTATAGTAGATCGTCTGAGTAAATATGCCCATTTCCTTTTACTCAGCCACCCTTTTACCGCTGTGAGTGTTGCTCAATTGTTCTTGGATAAGATATTTCGTCTTCATGGGATGCCACGAACTATAGTTTCAGACAGGGATCGTATTTTTGTGAGTACGTTTTGGAGGGAATTGTTTCGTCTACAGCAGGTGGACTTGTTGATGTCGTCCAGCTACCACCCTCAGACGGATGGTCAATCCGAAGTGGTTAATAAGTGTTTGGAGACTTACTTGCGCTGTATGACTGGTGAGAGGCCAAAGGAATGGGCGAATTGGATTCCATTGGCCGAATGGTGGTACAACACCACATTTCATACCGCAATTCAGAAAACGCCATATGAGGTTGTATATGGTCAACCTCCATCTGTTCATCTGCCATATGTTTTGGGGGATAGTAAGGTGATACAGTGGATCGGACATTGCAGGCTCGGGAGGAGTGTTTACAGATGTTACGTTTTCACCTTTTGCGAGCACAAGATCGTATGAAAACGCAAGCTGATAAGCACAGGACAGATAAAGCGTTTGCTGTGGGCGATTTCGTTTATGTTAAATTGCAACCGTATCGGCAGAAAACTATGGCTTATAGATCCTCAGCGAAGTTAGCTCCTCGCTACTTTGGTCCATTTCCAGTGGACGCAAAAGTTGGTTCTGTTGCTTATAAACTGCGATTACCTGCAGATGTGAAAGTGCATCCGGTGTTCCATGTTTTTTTACTTCGAAAGCATGAAGGTCCTCCACCTGTTGTGTGTTCTGTGCCGGAAGTGGATGGTCAACATATTTTGACAGCTGAACCAGCCAAAGTTCTGGACAGGAAGTTGATTCGAGAGGGTAATGTGGGTGTCGTTTATCTCTTGGTGCAGTGGACAAATGGGTAACCTCAGGACGCTACATGGGAGTTGTATTCTGAGTTGGTGAGGAAGTATCCTACCTTTGATTTTACTGTAACTTGAGGGCAAGTTTTTTTTAAGGCGGATGGGAAGTAGTGACTGAACAGAGTAGTGGGGAGAAGATTGTGCATAGGGAAGATAAGTGTTGCAAGTTTAGTGGAGGAAGTTGAGGAGAAGTTGAGGAGATGCGTAGAAAGCTTGAGGTCAAGCTTTGTTTTAAGGGGGTTGGATTGATATATGATGGAGGAGGAGAGCTGTTATAAGGGGAAAGAAGAGTTTAAGTGCAGCTTGAAGCAGAGGAGAGCGGCTGTGAGACACACGGGATTGAAGGGATGCGTGCAGAGGAAGCTGAAGGAAACAAATGTTGTTACTGTTTCATGGAGTTAGTTACAAAGTAGTTACATTGTATTAGATATAAAAGAAGTCGAGTAGACTAGTGGCGGGGGTTGTAGAATTCTGTAAACCGTCTTCTTCCTTGTTCTGTTAGCGCTTGTGCTCTGCAAGCTTTGGTTGAATGAAAAGTCTCGACTGAATTCCCTTTCGATCAGTCCTGCCTTCATTCTCGTCTTCTCCGATCGTCGATCCCAGAAGAATCATTCCAGTCTATAGGGAACTTATCTTCAAATTTGAACAAGTTGGATTTCGAGTCCAATCATCTCACGGGGACCCTCCCTTCTAGCATCGGGAATCTTCACAACCTGGAAGTTCTAATTTTCGGCTGGAACCCCTTGTCGGGTATGCTCCCAATGGAAATCAGTAAACTCCACAAGTTGAAGATCCTACGAGCAGATTACTGCGATTACTCCGGGGAAATTTGACTATGTTGATGAAACTGTCGTTGACGGGGAACGCATTCAGTGGGAGTATTCCAGCAAGCCTCGGAAATTGCCAAAACTTGCGTTTTGGATCTATCTAGAAACAACCTGAGGGGAACTATACCAGCGCAAGTCTTAGGTATTTCTTCCTTATCATACTTTCTCGATTTATCTCATAACAAATTAACTGGTGCTTTGCCACATGAAGTCGAAAATCTGAAGAACCTGGCAGTATTATAAGTAAACGGGAATAGACTGTCTGGACAAATCCCGAAAACTCTAGGTGGATGCACCAGCTTGGTGTCATTGGACATTGGCAACAATATGTTTGAAGGAAACATCACCACGTTTCTATCTCCTCTAAAAGGACTTCAAAATCTAGACTTATCACATAATAATTTCTCCGGTGGGATCCCAAAATTCTATAGCCCGTCGACTTGTGGAAACCTCAACCCACGACAGCCTAAGTCTACAACTTCCTTTTAGAAGCGCAAGGTGCGAGCTAAGTCTACAACTCGTCTGAATACGATCTCACTAAGTGACGGTTAGAAGGATCCTTTAAAACGAACTCCGAGATCCCTGGAAGAGGGGTTAAGGTTGAACCGCATTTTAAGGGATCTTCCGCGAACGTACGTGTAAAGCTTTGCGGAAATTAGTATAAAAGGGGGAGTTTACACTTAGGGAACTTTTCACGATCAATCAGCCAAACACAAGCTTTGTATTGCTCGTCACCCTTAGTTTAGTAGATACCTCGGCCTGGGTTTATTGGGTCATCTTTCCAACTTCGGAGTGAGCAACCGTAGCTCCGAGGATCAATCTTCCGCCAGCACTTCCATCGTCCCGGCGAGCAACTGTAACCGGGAAAACAATCTTCCGCCATCACTCCCACTGCCGAGACGAGCAACCGTAGTCTCGACGTCTAACCTTCGCCAGCACTTCCATCGTCGGGACGAGCAACCATAGTTCCGACAACCACCCTCCACCTGCATCTTCGCCATCAAGGTCTTCATCCGAGGCCTTGGTATCCACATCCGACATCCACCAAATTCTGTTTCGCGGGTGTCCAAGTCGACAGCGCACTATACTAAGTCTACCGCGTCAGCACCGAGTCTGCGATCGCGGCAACAGGTCTACAGCGTCATCAGTGACGTCAGCTCCAGTCGCGCTTGCAGCAGCGAATCTACCTCGTCCTCGTCACTCGCGCCAACGTTCTCCCAAAGCCTACGATCGCAGCGACAAGTCGACAACGTCAGCAGTGACGTCAGCATCAGTCGCATTTACAGCAGCGACTCTACAACGTCTCCCGTCACCGTTTTTCCTTTATTTTTATGGCTGTAAGCATTCTTTTCTTTTTGTGAACCCTGGCTTTGTAACAGCTTTAGTTTATTATCATTGAAATTCATCTTTCTGGCGACCACATACAATTTCCTGTGAGTCCATTTGCCAAATATTTCCGACGTGATCCGTTTCGACGCGAACACGTCTTTGGCGACCACAGTGGGAGAACGAAGTAAAATCCTCACATTTGCAGATGGCAAAAAATACTAGAAGTGGTGCGAACCGCGATCCCCCTCCTCCTTTAGAAGGAGATAGTACCTTTCAAACAGGGGACGCGGTCACCGAGAATGTGGCCCTAAGTGGTCAGGTGAATGTGGCTCCAACCGAGTTCATAGGGCATGCGCCTTCCGAGTTCATATCGAGGCTTGAATTCCATAAAGAATTTAATGATATGAAGAACTTGGTCGACAGACGAATATCCGGATTGGAGAGCAACATGGCTCGGATTTTAGAGCAAGTCAGTGCCTTAAATAGGCCTAATGTCGTCGCAAGAGTGAACAACCCCGTAGACAGAGAGTTCTCTTTTATGGGGGATGCGCGACGCACTGACAAAAAGAGTGTCTCCTTCCAGGGTGAGGATCCTTGGAACGTTGATGTCCAATATTCTACGGAATTCAGGGACAGGACGTCCCCCTCTAAGCCAACCTCTTCTCAATCGCCTACGGAGTGGAGACAAAATCTCACCTTCGCAGCGAATCCAGAAGACGAGTATGGCGAGGCTCAAAGTGAGACAAACAGATATGCACCTTTTGCCCCCGCTCGACGACCTGGAAAAGTCCCCGTGGATGAAATTCCGCCAGGAGACTTACCAAGTGCAAGAGGCCTGTCTCGAGCAGAGAGCTTTTATATTAAAGCCCCTGTAGACTCACAGCCGGCAAGAGGTGTTGAAAGGGCACCTTATACTGGAGAAAGGTGGGGTCAGGACCCTGCGAGAGAGCCAGTTGGCCGCCTTCCCCCATTAAACTTGAGGGAGACAATAGTCCAAGTACTGGAACAAATGGTCCCTGGAGTCGTGAGACAAGATGACCCCAGCTTCTACAGGAGCCCTTATCCAGCTTTTATCGACAGGGATTTCCCTTTGCCTAGAGGATATAGAGTGCCCGATTTCACTCGTTTCTCAGGAGAGGATGAGATGACCCCTTTGGAGCACATAGCGCGATTCACCCATCAGCTTGGGGAAGCTTTGACTAATGATTTTTGGTAACTAAAGTTGTTTCCAAATTCGCTCACGGGAGATGCCTTTACTGGGTACGCCAGTCTACCCCCTGGATTAGTGGCATCATGGGTAGAGATGCAGTCCAGCTTTATGAAGGCATTTGCACGTCTGGACTCGCCTTTGTCGATTTTTTAGGTGATGCGCTTGAAACAAGTCACCGGTGAACATCCAGGGCAGTTTCTGATGCGCTTGCGAAAAGCGTTGCTCCACTGTAGACCAGCAATCTCGGAAAGAGACCAGCTCGTGGTGACATTAAATGCCTTGTCCATCCCCTTCAAAAAGAAATTACAAGGGGAAAGGTTCACCGACCTGTATGACCTAACCAGAAGAGCAACTGAGTACCACCAGTTGTTGGTGGAAGAAGCCCAGTCTACGTGCACCTATCGGCTAGAGACTGTTGAGGTAGATATGGCTGAGTTCATAAAAGGTGAGGCCACCGTTTGTGAGCCTTTAGCGCGAAGGAATTCCAAAGCAAAGGCATCCCAGAAAATAGGGGAAGAGAGAAAATATTCTTTCGATGTGGACAAAGCGGATGCGATTTTTGATTGGCTTTTCCAGCGAAAGCGGATTAAACTGAAACCGGGTCATAGAACCCCCCAGACGGATAGAGAAAAGTCTAGGAACTTTTGCAAGTGGCATGGGTCGTTTACACATACGACCAAAGATTGTCTGTCTTTGAGGAACATTATTCAAGACCTTATAGAGGCAAAAGAATTGTGTTTCCCTGAAGTCGACGAAGTTACTATGGTCGACGAGAAACCTTTTGATGATGAAATTGCTATTCATATGTTTGACATCTCTGATGTAGACGTAAATCTTATAGAAACTGACGTTGATCTCCCTCTGCAGGACACAAAGGTATCCGGAGAGACCATGGTGGCGAATGCCCTGTTCTGCAGATTGGCTGAAAAAGGGGTAATTACTTGCCCAGCCAAGGCGGTTGCCAGTAACCTCTGCTGCTGGCATATGGATGACACGCACACTACCGATAGGTGTAACACTTTTCGGAAATATCTCCAAGCTAATCAGGGCGACACCTGGTATGACTTGACCCCGCTTGAGGAGGTGGCGATGGGAATAGGCTCCCCAGGACCACGGACTGCATCTAATAACCCACAGAGAGGATTCAGAAGCCCTCCAAGTCTAGAACGCAGGATAGCGACTCGAGGAGGAAGAGGTGGCCCCCATGGCAGAGGAAGGGCACCCGAGCACCACTCTTATGCCGTAGAGCGCTCTAGGCGGCACTTGGAGTTTGACAACCCACAAATTCAGCAGAAACCTAACCAGGAGAACGGTGCTCGCATCCACGAGTCGCAACCCGTAGCGGGCGCGCACCCTGTAACAGGTGTGACTGACAGAGCGCAGCGAGGTGATGCAGCGTAGGGGAAAGGAGCCAAACCAAGGTATGGCTCGCGCAAGGTTGATGCTCGCGCAATCCAGATGGGACCACCAATTGCTCAATTCTTGGATGAGAAGTTGCTGTGTCAGAAGTGCAAACTGATTGGGCGCAACAGGATTCTAATCATGCAGCTCTGTACGGCCTGCTGTGTGAGCTATTTCCTCAAGCTGGTAGACTTATCGGCGAATGGAGAAATCGTGATTCAGCCGGCTTGCCCTGCGACTATAGGTACGCGGAACCCCCTGCATAATTCAGAAATGACACAGGAACCGTCACGAATAGTTGTGGGATATGATCCGCTCGTCGAAGACTTCGTTGAGGTACGTCAGATCACCATTGATTCTAAGAAATCAAGAATGGTGAAGGTGACTAATCCTTCAAAATATTGGCAGAAAGCTGTGGGTAAAACAACTTTACCTCCACAGACCCGGAAAAGGAGAGACATACGTCTAAGTCACGTCGCGAAAAGGCCTAGGTCTGCCCCAATGTTGGCCGCTCCACATGCCCAATCGCATATAAAGAAAACAAATATGGAAGCCGAGCGCAATGAGTCTACTGACCACTCGTAAGACCCAGGCTCGAGCTTCGATTGCACTCCTCTTCGGAGTGAGATCCCGAGTGATGCTAATGGCAGGAAAGAGGTGACCGTGAGCTGTAATGCTATCACCTTGCCTGTGGACTTCGCCAAGGCGAGGGACACAGAGACCCTGAGAGGTAAGTCGCCTCTATCTCGCCCTTTGATTTACCCGTCGGGTTTGCCACTTCATTGGCTTGAGAAGCCTTCGGATAGTATGAAACAACACATGCATTCGTTATACATTACGGCTACCTTTGATGGCACTGTGGTGAATCGAGTCTTAGTAGACAATGGAGCCATTATAAATGTATTGCCATTGTCCAGGTTTAAATTGCTTGGATATAAGCCGTACGACCTGATAAAAACAGATGTCGCTGTAAGCGGATTTAATGGCAGAAAATCGGAATGCTTGGGAATTTTTTCAGTGCACTTAGGCGTAGGTCGGCAGGAAAAAGAAATTGCCTTCTTCGTCATAGACATAGTTCCTACCTTCAACGCTTTGCTTGGTCGCGATTGGCTTCATAAAGTTGCAGCTATACCATTTACCTTGCATAGAGAATTGATGTTATGGCTTGATTCTGAGGTTGAAATTATTAAAGCCGATGGTTATTCCTGTTGTGATAGAGGTATTTTGCATGCAGAGACAAGCAAGACTGTGAAGGACCTTACTTTGCATCAGCGATACGAGCTGGGAGATCCTACGGTCGGACCCCTAGGCCAGCCATCCGGAAAATTCGATTACATCGTAGACTATGGGACGTCGCATCCCAAGCCTGAGAGTTGCCCAATCGTCCCAACGGGATGGGGAGATGAGTTCACCGACAAGGACATAGAGGAGGTCCTTCAGGAGGTTAATTCAGGCGAGAACCTTGTTGAGGAAAGCATGAATGACGGGAACAAAAGCGACAAAGGAGAAGCCTTAGAAGGCCAATCAAGCATTGGAGCGGAGTTGGAGCCCGATAGACTCCTAAAGGAAGGAACCTATGGACCAGAGTGAAAGGAAGAATGCGGCAGTCGCTGATGTCCTCCAGCGACTCCGAGTCTACAAGGAAGGACGGGATCAGTCTATGTCATCTTTAGCAACAAATGTAACGGGGCTTAGAGCGCCTGATGCTTGTAATAACCCCGTGTCCACTAGTCTTGGTGGCAACAACGGTCGTGAGTCTTTGATGGTTCCTTGTGTTCCTTTAATTACTATTATTTTGGGAAGCGAGGCTTCTCCTAGGAATCTTTTTATCAGTTCATCCATAAATAAAGATTTTTTTGATTCAATCAGGGGTGTACTAGAGGAGTTTAAAGATTGTTTCGCCTGGGATTACACCGAAATGCCAGGGCTAGATCGTAGACTGGTAGAACACACTTTGCCTATCAAGAAAGATTTTAAGCCAGTGCAACAAGCTCCAAGACGAATGTCTAGAGAAGTGACGCAATTGGTGTTTGAGGAAGTAAAAAAGCTCTTCTGGGCAGGGTATATAAGGACTTCACGATATACAGAGTGGATTTCTAGCATTGTCCCTGTGTTGAAGAAAAACGGAAAAATTAGAGTTTGCATAGATTTTAGAGATTTAAATCGTGCTACTCCCAAGGATGAATATCCTATGCCTGTCGCAGATGACCTTATAGTCAAAACTGCGGGTCATCAGGTCATGTCCTTTATGGACGGTTTTTCGGGTTACAACCAGATCTTCATCGCAGAAGAAGACATTCATAAAACTACGTTTAGGTGTCCACTAGGCATTTTTGAATGGGTAGTGATGTCTTTCGGCTTGAAAAATGCTGGTGCCACATACCAACGAGCAATGAACACTATATTCGATGCTTATCTAGGAAAAACAATAGAAGTCTACATCGATGACATAGTGGTCAAGTCAACAGAGGAGGAATTACATGTCGAACATTTGAGAAGTGCCTTTAGGAAGATGAGGATGCACCAACTCAAGTTAAATCCTCTTAAGTGCGCCTTCGGGGTCAAGGCAGGGCATTTTCTAGGTTTCCTAGTACATCAACGTGGTATCGAGGTTGATCAAAACAAAGTAAAAGCCATTCAGAACTTGTCGGCACCAAGAAATAAGAAAGAATTGCAAGCTTTCTTAGGGAGAGTTAATTACCTGCGTAGATTTATAGGGAATGTCGCGGGGAAAACAAAAGCTTTCTCCAGTCTACTAAGGGGAAAGGATGATTATAAGTGAACCAAGGAACACGAAGAAGCCTTTGACACCCTAAAAGGGTACTTAATGCATACACCGGTCTTGATACCTCCCCAACAAGGAAAACCTTTCATCCCTTATGCAGCAGCCACTGAAACAACAATAGGTGCAATGCTAGCACAAACAGATAAAGACGAACGCAAAAGGGCAGTCTACTACTTATCAAGGCAGTTATCTGCGACTGAGGTCAGATACACTTCAAAAGAGAAATTATGTCTATCAGTGTTCTATGCCGTAATGAAACTTAGGCACTACATTGGGAACAGGGAAGTCCACGTGGTGTCTAAGTCACCCATAATTAAATATTTCTTTGAAAGTCCATTATTAGCTGGACGTATTAGCAAGTGGAGCTTAATCCTTTCCCCATACGACTTGAGATATAAATCCCAGCAGTCGGTTAAAGGTCAGGTGTTAGCCAATTTCCTAGTCGATCATGACCCGACCCTGTCGATAGATCAAGAGGAAAGAATCGATGACATTTGGCAAGCATGGTTCGATGGTTCATCTACAAGAAATGGAGCAGGGATAGGAGTTCATATATTGTCTCCAATGGATAAGGACATCAGGTTGGCCTACCGTCTACATAAACTGTCAACCAACAATGCTACTGAATATGAAGCATTGATAACGGTGCTAAAAGAACTCCTTTCATTAAATGCGAAGCGAGTTCGAATTAAGGGTGACTCTCAGCTGGTCATCAACCAGGTAAATGAGGACTGTTCATGTCAAGAGAAATTGCGACCTTACCTTGATATAGTTCAACGATTAGTCGCATGTTTCGAAAATATAACTTTTCATTTCGTAAGTCGCAAGGAAAACGGAGTAGCTAATAATTTGGCACAATTAGCCTCGGGTTACAAAGGAAAAGTTAACTCGGGGGATTTAAAAGAAATAGAGTCGCACTTACAGCCGAGTAATAATGTCATGGCTATAGACATAATGAAACAAGATGAAGATTGGAGAAAACCTATTATAGATTTTCTTTCTAATCCAAATCAGAAGGTTAAACAACGAATTAAAGTCCAAGCATTAGCATATGTCCTTCTAGATGGGGTTCTTTATAAGAAAGATACCAATGGAGTACTTTTAAGGTGTGTAGACTTAGACGAAGCTACCCCAATAATGTTAGAAACCCATGAAGAACTCTGTGGATCGCATCAATCGGGAGTAAAAATGTGTTGGATTATTCGGAGACATGGATTTTATTGGCCATCAATGATGAAAAATTGCATCGAGATGGCCAGGGGATGTCAAGATTACCAGCGACATGGTCCGTCAACTCGCGCGCCGGCAGCCGACTTGACTCCTATAATTAAACCTTGGCCTTTTAGAACTTGGGATTTAGATATAATAGGAGAGATTCATCCTCATTCTAGCCGAGGGGACGCGTTTGTCTTGGCTGCGACAGACTACTTCACTAAGTGGATAGAGGCCCAAGTCTACAAGAAAATCGACCATAGCGAAGTGATTGAGTTCTTGTGAGCTAACATCATTTACCGATTTGGCATTCCTCAAAACATTGTTGTAGACAATGGGACGGCTTTTAACAATGCTAAGGTGAGAGAATTCGCTGAAGAGTTTGGTTTCGCGATTTTGAACTCTACTCCGTACTACCCTCAAGCGAACGGGCAAGCTGAGGCGTCTAACAAACTGATAAAAAACAACATCCAAAGAATGATTGGATGTAATCCAAGGAAGTGGCACGAAGTTTTAAATGATACTTTATGGGCTCTAAGAGTCATTAAGCGAGAGGGCACTGGAGAAACTCCGTTCGCACTAGTCTACGGGCATGATGCGATTCTACCTATAGAAATGAGGTATAAGTCGCTTCGCGTTGCACAGCCAAGTCTACAAGATGAAGCTATGTACGTAGCCCTAGAGGAGTTGGGAAAGAAAAGACTAGAAGTTGTAGATAAATTAGAAGCACACAAGCGGAGAATAGCCCGGTACTACAATAAGAAAGTAGTTAATAAGCGCTTCAATATTGGCGACTTGGTCTGGAAAATGGTGTTGCCACTAAAGTCCAAAGATCAAGTATTAGGAAAGTGGTCCCCAAATTGGGAGGGACCATATCGGATAATCGAAGCCTATTCAACGAATAGTTATAGGTTGTCAACACTCGAAGGGATTAAACAACCATTGAAAATTAATGGTAAGTATTTAAAGCAATACAGAAAGACCATTTGGGAATCTCATAGGAAAGTTTTAGAAAAGCGCTTCCCAGCTGTTTTTAAGGAAATCACACAGAGAGAAATGCTAACATAATTGTAGACTTGCGAGTTTATACCTAAACTGTTGTCTGTATTATAAAAATGAAAGAAACCAATTACACAATTGTAGACTGAGTTTGTTTATAGGGTGTCATCCCTGCGACTTGCTGTCTACAACCGGTAATATAAAAAAAAAGAACTCTTCAGCGAGGAGGGAGTCGCAGGCTTAGTCTTGTGCCCGGCCTGAATATTGAGCTGGTCGCCTCCACGAACAAAAGAGTTAAGACCTTGGCACGGTTGCGCTTGAGGGTGAACTCGTTCTTCCGGCGATACCAGGACATTAAGTCATCCAGGTCCTGTTGCACAGAAGCATGAGCAGTCCGTTCGATGAGCAGAGAGTCCACCACAGCAATCCGCTCCTGGAGGTCTTTTTGAAAAGCCAGGAGCTCCTTCAGCTGTTTCTCAACTTGCAGTAGTTGCCGAGACATGTCTTCTTTCTGATCCCGGAGGAGTTGAATGTCGTCAACTTCTTGTAATTGAGCAGTCAGCTTCTCATGAATCTGGGATTTAGCATCCTGGTGGGCCCTAAGGTCATCTTGATAGGCTGACCACTCAGTCCAGAATTGCGACTTAAACTCCTCACAGGCAGCCAACATCTGCACGCTGTTTACTGGAGACTCCTGTATCTCCGTAATGCATTTCTGTAGCTCTTTGAAGATAGCTTCGGAGAAAGTTTCATGGCTGAGCAGCTTTGCGACACGGTTTACATTCCCCATGATACGATCGTAGTCGCTGATGCCGCTTGATGTGCCCTCACCGAAAGGCATGCTTACAGGCTGGACAGAAGAAGGAGTGACAGGGGTCGCAGCTGGCTGTGCACCAGCGACAGGATTCGCCTCTGGAGCAACTGCTTCTCCCTGAATCGCAGCATCGGCTATAGACACAGCTAAGTCTACAACCTCGGCAGGGGTCACAGCTGCCTGTTCATCAGGGATGGAGTCTGCTTCTAAAACAACTGCTTCTCCCTGAGTCGCAGCATTAGCTGTAGACTCAGCTAAGTCTACAGCCTCAGCAGGAGTCGCTTCAGAAGCGAATGTATCTCCCCGCGCTTCGACTTCTCCTCCAATAGNTCGAGAGCAAGTAAAGAATGTAAAGACGTAGCAATTAGCATCAAACATTACTTATATATCCATCCAACTCATTGGAACTGGCAATGTAGACCCAAGAGATAGGCTATCAAAATTATTGACTTAACCCCATCACTGATTAAACGTGAGATGGGACAAAAATTCGTGGATCTGTTTTTTTTTTTTTTTTTTTTAAAAACAAACAAAGAAGAAAGACTTACATTCTCTTCATGTTCGGATGATGCTTCCGGCGATATGGAGATCAGGGGCACTAAGGCCAACGATTGCCTAAAGAATGAGAAACAAAGCACTATAAGAGCTGACAAAAACACCCACTAACGAAAGAAACGGAGTAATGACACATACTCTGGAAGTAGAGTGGTAGACTGAGCAGCCACCGAGCTCGGAGTCTGGGGCATAGATGATTCAGACTCCTGGGGAGTGAGCCTCGCCTGCTTCTGAAGCTGAGCGATGGGAATCTCATCAGAATCTGAGGCTGGAGGAGAAGACATCTTTCGTTTCCCACGCTTCTTTGATGAAGCAGAAGGCAAGTCCTTAGCCTTGGACTTCTCAGCCTTCTTCGCAGGAGCTCGCCGATACGTGCGAGTCGAGCGACTGGTCGGAAGGGTAAGACTCGTTTCTGAAGGGGTACCTTCTCCGGATCCAGATTCTTCAATCACTGTAATTGAAACATAGAAAACAAAAATTTAACTCCAAACGTAATTAGGAAAAGGAGAGGTGTTAAATCTTACCAGCTGGTACTTTCTGCCCAGCCTTTAACTTCAGTTCAGTGGTCAAATGAAGGTCAGGCTCTGTGGAAACGTCCAGAAACTTCATTTTGCTGCGAAGAGCTTTGAAGGTCAACGACCACTGGTAAGAGAAAGCTTCGGTAACGTAGACTATGGTGTTATCAAGCGAGAACTCTATACGCCGAAGCTCTGTCTGCCTTGATAGAAGATCCACCGCAGCCTGGAAGTTTTTCTTAGAAAGAACAAAACTACTCCTAGAAGACATTTGAGAGTCGTCAAAGAATGGGACTGCAGAGCTCTGAACAAAACCCAACTGTCTTGCACACAGCTGGGGATTGTAGACTTCGAAGCTAAAGCCCGATTCTGTAGCACAGACCAAGTTCCTGCTACTAAGAACAGAGTCCCAATATGCGCTAGACTCCAATTTCCTCCGGCGCTTAGTGATGGCATGATCAGCCGGGAATGGGTGCCAATCACGGCGTTCACTTCGGTCAATATCGACCAAGTGCTTCATGTGCCCTGTAACAGAGGCCCACAACCATTAATCCTTTGACTGGCAGCAAGACTTAAGCATATGGAGCCCATAACAGCTATCCTTATCGACACTGGCAGGCATCCGATATCCAGAGAGTCCTGGGAGCCATATGAAGTACCAGAGATGCACCATCCAAAGAGCACCACCAGCTGGGTATTTTGGGAAAGGCTTGGCTGTCACGCTAGCTTTGTAAAGGCTCTGGTAGATGATAGCCAGTAAGAATGGTGCCCAAGCCACCCTGCTTTTCGCTGTGCTTAGAAAGTTGGCAATCCCATATACAAGCTTTGGCACTCTCTTGCCAGCAAAGCAGTAGACATACTTGCTTAACCAAATACTGAAGAATTCAACCTCTTCAGCTTTGCCCCAAACTGCGCTAGTTTGACCCTCAATCATCTTGAGATGTTTCTCTGCTATATTCTGAATCTGCAGCATCTCTTTAGGATGATAATCACCATCCAGGGAATATATGCGAACAGGGGTGCCAGCCACGTAACTCTCAGTCAAGAAATAAATATCTTCTAGAGTAATGGTCATGGGACCCTCTGGCAGATAAAAACAGTTCACCTCACTATTCCAGAAAGGGAGTAGACTGGCACATACCCTTGGGTCGCAGTGCTTTCCGTGCATGGTAACCTCATGAAAGACCAGAGCCCACAGGTTCTGAGTTTTCCCTCCAATTTCTCCAACCAGCAGGCAAACCACTGTCGGAATAGGGTCTTCTCCATGGAAGGAAAGTAGAGAAAGTTGCTTTTGTCCTCCCAATTGAGAGGGTCGACGAAGTCTTCCCGGCAGACGGGGATCTGAAACGTCGTCATCAAGTATTCATGAGGGATGGGGTCCGGTAAAGATTGGTTTTGAGGACACGACCAAGGGATAAACCCTCGCCGTCTACAGTAGTAACGATACCGGCAGGACCAGCGCACTGTTGATGCCACTGGAAGGATCCGAGAGTCGACATCGGAGTATTTTCTTTGGAAAGAAGTTAGGGTTTTCAAAGAAAGTCGGGGTTTCTTGGAGAAAAGAGAATCGAAGCGTAGGGCGTAAGTGAAAGGAGGGAAAACGAAGCGTTTTCTTTTAAACCCAAGACTTGACAACTGTGCTCAGGCGACGAGAAGTTACCTTAGCAAAAAGAGGGGGGCTTATGTTGACACGGTAAGGTATTCTGGGCCTGTGATAAGTGTACGGCCCATACCAGATGCAGGCCTTAACGGAGTCTATAGCCCGTCGACTTGTGGAAACCTCAACCCACGACAGCCTAAGTCTACAACTTCCTTTTAGAAGCGCAAGGTGCGAGCTAAGTCTACAACTCGTCTGAACACGATCTCACTAAGTGACGGTTAGAAGGATCCTTTAAAACGAACTCCAAGATCCCTGGAAGAGGGGTTAAGGTTGAACCGCATTTTAAGGGATCTTCCGCGAACGTGTAGAACGTGTAAAGCTTTGCGGAAATTAGTATAAAAGGGGGAGTTTACACTTAGGGAACTTTTCACGATCAATCAGCCAAACACAAGCTTTGTATTGCTCGTCACCCTTAGCTTAGTAGATACCTCGGCCTGGGTTTATTGGGTCATCTTTCCAACTTCGGAGTGAGCAACCGTAGCTCCGAGGATCAATCTTCCGCCAGCACTTCCATCGTCCCGGCGAGCAACCGTAACCGGGACAACAATCTTCCGCCATCACTCCCACTGCCGAGACGAGCAACCGTAGTCTCGACGTCTAACCTTCGCCAGCACTTCCATCGTCGGGACGAGCAACCATAGTTCCGACAACCACCCTCCACCTGCATCTCCGCCATCAAGGTGTTCATCCGAGGCCTTGGTATCCACATCCGACATCCACCAAATTCTGCTTCGCGGGTGTTCAAGTCGACAGCGCACTGTACTAAGTCTACGGCGTCAGCACCGAGTCTGCGATCGCGGCAACAGGTCTGCAACGTCATCAGTGACGTCAGCTCCAGTCGCGCTTGCAGCTGCGAGTCTACGTCGTCCTCGTCACTCGCGCCAACGTTCTCCCAAAGCCTACGATCGCAGCGACAAGTCGACAACGTCAGCAGTGACGTCAGCATCAGTCGCATTTACAGCAGCGACTCTACAACGTCTCCCGTCACCATTTTTCCTTTATTTTTATGGCTGTAAGCATTCTTTTCTTTTTGTGAACCCTTGGCTTTGTAACAGCTTTAGTTTATTATCATTGAAATTCATCTTTCTGGCGACCACATACAATTTCCTGTGAGTCCATTTGCCAAATATTTCCGACGTGATCCGTTTCGACGCGAACAGGTACTCTGTTTCCAAGGTCTTGGACTTGGAGGAAGGCTCCACTTTACCGTCACAAAGCAAAAGAATTCGTCAAATACCGTCGTAGAATTGAATATTCCCCCCATACCTCTTTCTTCCTATTTTGTCTTTTTCTTATTTTAGAAAAAATCCCGAATTCGGCTAGTCTTTGCAATTAAGTCCTTGAAATGTCTAGACAAGGAAAACCAACTGGAAATCCTTCTGGGGCTCCTCAGAGGTTGGAACTCGTTAATGAGTCAAAAATGACTCCGTATGGCATCAGCAGGAGTATAAACGATTTTTTAACCCAGCTGACCAGGCCAGGAGGTATTGACAGTCGTGAAAGCCGAATCCTAGCTGAGGAAGTGGGTGCGATGGTCAATACGATGTTAGACTCATTGGAACACGAGAGAAGTTTAAGAAGGCCTGAACATAGGCGACTTCTGGACTGGCAAGTACAACAGGAAAACCAGTCGAAAAATTGAATCTGGGAGGAAGAAATTCCAACCAGGGACAGGCTAAGAGCGTTGAAGAGATGTACAAAGAGTCAGTGGCTCCGTATATCTTAGACCCGCAAAAGCGAAAGGCCAACATGAGCTATCAGAGTGGAGAGTTGGCGAAAGACCTGAGAAAATCCTTAGGTCTGGCAGACGACACCCCGGTTCATTTAGACGACATAACGTTTAATGAACTAGTCTCTGCGAAGAGGGAAATTTACAGACCGGACTATCCTCATAGAACCAAACCTGAGTTCATTCCGAGGGATAACGTCCTTAAGCCAATAATCACCCCTGGTGCTTTTCTGGACATAGATTGTAAAAAACTCGTATCTGAAAAGATAGATGAGTGGATATCACTCATTCGGATGACTGCATCAGCTGGAATACTAGCCCCTGGATCAGTCTACGAATTGTGTGTGGCAGGCCTCATGGGAACGGCGCAAAAGTATTGGAAAACTTTGGTGGCACACACAGACATCAAGGAAAAGATAGACCAAGCGCTGACCGTAGACGGTGTGTTAGCAATCATCGCCGATGCACTTAAACGGGGAGTTCTGTGGTTTCTCACTGTTTACTAAGACTGTGGAGAAAGAGCAGTCTATGACAGCTCTGGTGAAACTACAGATCTTTGATATGTGTCTGTTCGACAACTACGTGTCTGAATTCCAGAAGTATTATTATAATCTGGACGTAGTTTCGCAGCAGTTCGTATTGGGAACCTTTTTTGCAAAACTTCCCGAACCATGGCCGGAAGTTGCGCAAAAGGCCTACGAATTGCTTCTAGTTGAGGATAAAATTGTTCCTGGACTGGGAGGTAAAATTCAGGCGGTAAAGTACGCGATGAGAAAGGCGTGTACTGAGCTCCAGGTGAAAGAGGCAGCTAAGAAGCTACCTTACCTGAACAAGAGCTATTGTTCTCAAATTGAGTATATGCCTGGAAGGTATGGATGCGATACTCGCAGTACTCCAGGTGACTCTTTGAAGAGAAGGAACTTTCCTCGTAAGAGGAGGTTTGTTGGGTACAACAAAAGGAAAGTTTGGCCCAAGAGAGATCTCCAGCGTAAGCAAAGAGGAGGTCCTGCTTACAAGCCTAGGAGGTTTGTAAGGAGAAGGGATAACCTGAAGGATAAGGATAGGGTCGATGCCTTCAAGCGTAAGCATGGCAGAGAGCCTAAATGTCCGAAAGGGAAACCTTTGAGCAGTTGTAATTGCTGCTGGTTTTGTGGTTCAAAAGACCATAAGGCGGATGCTTGTCCAAAGAAGAATCAGAGAAGAGAAAGACTCCGAATGGTTTTTCTTGATGACAGGAGTCAGGAGGAGGAAGTGCTTGCTTACGAGCCTATTGATGAGCAAGATATTTCCGACCTAGACTCGGAAGCAGAATCGATCTATGAGGTTGTGTCAAACTATGATACAGACTCAGATGATGATTCTGATATCTGGACCGAACATCTGTTCATGATGAGAGCAGAGCGGGAAGGAGATGGTGATGAGTTGGTTCCTCTGGAAACAACGAATCTGGTACTGGAGGAAACCCATCAGTATGAAGATCCATCCCAGTCAATTATGGAATGGAGGTTGCCTAACGTGAATGCTAGAGAAGTTTACAACATATCAAGATTTAATCTTCGGTCTGTAATTGACATCTCGCAGTCTGAGGTGACGGCACAGGTCACGAGCACTGAGCTCGAGACGCTGGATGTACCCTTACTCAATGTAAACCGCATAAGGGATACCATGCGGAATGCTAGAGGTGTATATAATTATATACACATTGGGTTAATCCAGGTAGGATTGATCCCGCTGTTTCATTTACCGGCGGATAGTCCTGTGGTAGCAGCTGTGATCGATAAACGATGGCGAGAGTTTAAAGATCAGCTGATATCAAGAATACATGCCAACCTAGCACATGGCCCTGTATGGTTCCAAGTCCATCCAAATTTCATGATGGCTTTGAACGATCGCTGTTTGGGGACTTCATTGACCTTGAGAATCAAGTCGATGAACATGGATCGTATGAATCCCCAAGCCAAGTTTTTGGCGTATCATACTAGGGTTATTTACTGATTGGTGAATACAACAAGTTCTGGTGTGAGGAACATCTCGAGGCTGACCGAGTTGTTCGAGGAAGGTCGTAACAACTACCAACAGTTCCATAGGCGTGAGGTGAATCCATTGGAATTAACCTGGCCAAGGAGTTGGGTTATGACTGAGCCTGGTAGTAGCTCTAGGCCCATTAGTGCGGCTAATATCCGACAACGAGGTAATGAGATTACTCTCATGTTGGGTGAACCGTCGAGGGTTACTGAGAGAGCTGATAAGCACTTGCCTATGATTGGCGAGAGAGCTGACAGGCATTTGCCCGTGAGGATGCCAATCCTGAGAGAACCAAGAAGTCATTCGTTCTCTGAAGTTTCTTCAAGAGCTAGTGATGTCGGAGAGGATGTAATAGTCTCTCGGCCAGAGGTTGCAAGTGCACCTCTGCTAGTAGAAGAGGTGTCTCGTAGATCTGTCGATTCAAGGACCCCGTCACAACATACGGGTAGAATCGTGGGATATAGACAGGTATCATTACCAGTCTATGAAGACCCTGTAGATCAACCGAGAGAAGAGTCTATAAGGATGTTAAGAATAACCAACCCAGGTAGCTCTTTATCTGAGATTCCTGAAGTTTGTGAGGTTATCGAACAGATAGCCAAGCAAAGGTCTATTGCAGCAGACGATATCTGGAGGATGATAGAACCATCCCAAGAGGTGAACAGACACAAGAGTTTTAGTGTTAGGAAGGAAGAACTGAGCACATATGTGGCTCTAACTTTCAAGTTTCCTAGTTACTATGAATACTCTCTGGATACCTTGATAGACACTGGGTGTAGCATAAGCTGTGTTAGACTTAATGCTCTACCAGATGAGTGGTGGGAACCACTGCAAAAATCCATCCACATGGTCAATGTTGACGGTATGGCAACAATTGTTAGCCATCAGGCATTAAACGTGCCGGTCTTTATTGGTGGACAGAAGTTCATCATTAAAGAGATCCTTGCACATCCTTTGTTGGAGGCTGATATCATACTTGGTAACACCTTTCTTAAGGGACAAAGGGAAAATCTTCCTTTTGTGCAGGATGCAGATGACGTCACCATTGGTGGTGTTAAGATCAGTATTCTCCCAGAGCCTAAATTAAGGCTCAAATTTGGGTTTTATCCTGTAAAACGGACAGAGTACTGTGGTGATTCACCATGCGAAAGAGCTTTCAGAGTGCGAGCTCAACGTGGTGATACACAGATGAGCATGAATTGTCGGTTGGTAGAACAGGGGCATGATTGGATGCAAACCTTGTTCTCTCCAACGAGTATCAGTAGTTCTGGCTGATGACGACTTGTTTGCAAATGCAAAACAAGAAGTGTGTATGGCTGTTAAGTTAACAGGGACAAAATGGGATAAGTTCCTTGTAAAACTGGCCGATAACTTTAGTGAAGATCCATTAAAGTTATGGACTCGAAATGGCTTAAAGGCTAGATTAGAGTTGAAGGATCCCGGAACCATTATTCGAGCACGAAACATCACATATACGGCTGAGATGGTTGAGGAGTTTGACAAATAAATTCCTGAATTTATTAGGGACAGTTATAGTCCACATTCTAATCCTGCCTTTATGGTAATTAACCATGTCGAGCAGGTGCGAGGAAAAGCACGAATGGTTATAGACTATCGTCAGCTTAACAAAGCTACAAAAGACGATGGCTATAAGATTCCAACTGCGGGTGATCTTATTGATAGGATCAGTTTGAGTCAACCAAAATACTTTTCCAAATTCGACTTGAAAAGTGGATACTGGCAAGTCAAGATGGAGGAAGAGTCGGTTCCTCTAACTACCTTCAATGCTCCGCAAGGAATGTTCGAATGGTTGGTTATGCCATTCGGCCTGAAGAATGCTCCAGGCGTGTTTCAGCGCAAAATGGATAATGCTTTCAAGCAGGTTCGTAAGTTTTGTGCGGTCTATATTGACAATGTGTTAGTCTACAGTCAGACTGAGGACGACCACACTTGATAAGGTGACTGATGTCTTCCGACAGGAGGGCATGATTCTATCTGAACGTAAGATAGAATGGTTTAAGGAATCAGTTAATTTCCTTGGCATGGAGATTGAGAAGGGTAAAATTAAACTTCAAAATCATATCGCCAAGAAAATTATTGAATTTCCTGATAGACTTGAGGATAGGAAACAAGTCCAAAGATTCTGCGGATTTGTGAACTATGCTAGGAAGTTTGTGAAAGATCTGTCCCGAGATCTGGGAAGGATTTCAAAGAAGACTTCTTCTACGAATCCTTGGCTATGGGAAGATGAGGATACTCAGTCTATTCAGAGGATTAAAGCGAAAGTGAAAAATTTACCACAACTTGCTTTGCCTTCTGATAAAGATGAGTTAGTTCTGGAAGTTGATACTTCAGACGAGTTTTGGGGAGCTGTTCTCAAAATTAGAGGACGTAAACCAAAACATGTATGCAAATACTGGTTAGGTAGTTTCAAGGGGTATGAACTTCGATACCCGATACATGAAAAGGAAGTGTTAGCCTTAAAAAATGGAATAAAGGCTTTCTACATCTTTTTGGCACCTAAGAAGTTCTTAGTGCGCTCTGACTCGACCTATGTTAAAAGGTTTATGAGTCTGAACCTTAAGGAGGCTAGGCAAACTAGACTCCTGAGGTTGTAAGAATGGTTTACCTATTATAAATATGAGGTCGAATACATCTCATCCGACCACAACATAATAGCTGACTCTCTCTCTAGAGAACTTGCGAAATCCTCTCTCTCTAAACACTCTGCAGATGGATCCTTCTGCGAAGAGGAAAGTCTACTGGGGATGCAAGAAGGAAGGACACTCCAAGAAGGTATGTCCGAATAAGGGAGATGGTGAGCATAGTGATGCTGGTTCCTCTGCTGGAACGAAAGCAGCAGTCCTGTGCTGGCAGTGCAAACAGCTTGGACACCGTTCTTACGAATGTTCGAAAAAGCTGAAGGCTACGGACTCTCATAGAGAGTGGCTGAACCTAAGGATAAGGCAATAGCCGAGTCCAAAGGAGAAGCGAAACCAGATCTCCAGAAAGAGATGACCAATCCCAAGGAGGCTGAGGCCAGATCTGAGGGTAAGGTGAAAGAAAAATCCCAGAAGGGGATGGCTGGTTCCAAGGGAAAGGTAATAACCAATCCTAAGGAAAAAGCGGAGAGTTCCTAGAAAGGGAAGGTGGATCTGAAAGAGAAGGGTAACACCAACTCTAAAGGAAACACGAAGAACGATCTTCAAGTGAGATGGCCGATCCTAAGGAGGGAAGCTCCAAAGGAAAGGAGAAGACGGCAGAGCTGGTGGATAAAGCAAAAGCTGAATCCCAGGAGAAGGCCAGGAAGAAGAAGAAGAAAGCCAAGAGGCTTAGATGTTCTGGTCCGAAGACGGACGATAAGGTGGAAGAGGCTTGGTGGTTTCCTTTAACCACGGTACAGTTTAATTACTGTCGAGAGCATCTTGCCAAAGAACGTGGAATCTCTATCAACCAAGCTGTAAAGCTCTACAAAGCTCTATTGGAGAGTAAAGAGGAGCAGAAAAAGCAGGTTGATGATAAGTATGCTGAGGCAGAGGCTCAGTTCAAAGCCTTGATAGGTGAACCAATTCCGAGAGTGGAACCCGCACCAAGGGTAGACACCGGAGAAGCGGTAGCAATGGAGTACGACCTGATGTTCGACTTCGAAAAGGCAGAAGAACTCATTGAAGGTAATCCTGGATCTAAGGAGAACCTTGAGGAAGCAATTCCTGTAGTCTCGTTCAAGGAGGCTGCTGAGTTTGCTCACGGTGAGCATACTCACGGCGAAAGTATTCACGGTGGCAAAAGTTACCATGGATTCATCCATGAGAATCTAGAAGGATTCTGGTTTTTTGATCAAGACTCGTACCAAGATAAATCCCTATCGTGGGATGCGTCTGTTGTTAGCGCTAGACTCGTTGGTGGTATCAAACATGATGATAAACGCCAGATTGAGTTCTTTGCTAAAAAAGCAATCAAGTATTAGGAGAAAGATTTATGAACACAATCAAAGTTCTGGAACACAAACTATCAGTCAAAGTTTTAGGAGAAGAGGAGCTGTCCAGAGTTGAAACAGAAAGGCAGCAAATATTCTCCACAACTATGTCCATAGTGCCATGGGATGTCAAAAACTATGATGCCCCGAAAATGGTGGTGGATATGAGTGAATCCTCGCTTGAGGAGAACACTGTACTTCAACCGTACCTACACTGGTTATCGGGGAAGTGGCCATCTCTGAAGTTAATGTCAGATATGGTGGGAGTCGCTTTGCCATACATTTACGCAGGGTTCGTAGACATTCTGGAAATCGACAGATCAGAACCAGAACAGATCGAGCCATTGCCTTATTTGGTGAAGTACGTACTCGGGTGTCTTGGCTACGGACCTAAGTGTGTCACGGCACTGATTACTAGCACGATAAGGGAGGAAGAAGACCATGAGCAGTATGGGAAGGTATTTCTTCCTAATATGCAAGTATGGGATATCCACCCTTGTGAGAGTAGACGTCTGGTGGAACCTCAACGACAGGACCTCGATCAGAGAGGTTTATGGCGGAAATACTACAAGGACAAAACAGTCCGAAAGGCCATAAAGGTTAAGTTCCTGAAGGATGTGCTGGAGTATGTGTTAGCCCGCAAGGACCAATACTATGTGCTCAGTGATGGGATGACAACCGTCACGATTCTTCGCTCAAATCTAAGTCTCATTGATGAGCAGGCTGGAGAGCGGGGATGGCAGAGGTTTCTCGACCTTCTGGATAGTTTCTGGAAAAGAGAGAATTCTGAGTTGTGCCTCCAGACAGATACTTTTGAAGTCTGGAGAAAGATAGCTGATTTTACGGACAAGTCCTTAGATCAGTGAATCGATGGAGATCAGAGGATAGCCCAACAGATAGTGGAAGCGTGCCAAACGACACAGGAACCCTCTGAAGCAAAGGTTGGCGAGACAACAGACGCCAACAAAGAAGAATGAATCTCCCAGGACAACGCAATAATACAGACGGGAGACGACAATTATATAAAGTTAGACTAGGACATTTTTGTCGGTCATTAGGACCCCACTATGCAATAGTTTAGATTCCTTCTAGCTTTTTAGCTTTTGAGCTGGCAAACAGTGCATAGACATCAGCTCCTTTGTGTATATATTCACAAGCCTTCTACCTCATTTGGGGGGGCGATTTGAATAGAGAACTTTCTCTCACATCTCTCTGAGTTGAAATTCTTTGATCGTTCTCCGGGAACATTAGTAAATGGTCCGAAAACAATACCTTAAGGAATCAAGAGTAAGGTGGTTAGAATTAATCAAAATTGATTAAGACTAACAGAAGGTTAGATCGTTCGATTAAAACCTTGGAAGGATTGAAGCTTTCGGGCTGAGACCTTAGGATGAGGAGTGTCTATATAAGACCCTCGAGGTAAGGGCATTCGATGTGACACAGAAGAGCCTCTCCACTCAATTCCCCAAATTTAGTGAATTCTTCACTCTTGAAGTTCCATAGTGCGGAAGCTTGGTGAACCCTCTAAGCTACCCTCCGGAGTAAGGTATGATAAACATCTCTAACATCTCTTGAGTTGTTTATGTTCTGTCTTTCTTGAACAGAGAATCTGAGAGAAGTGCAAGTGCACGAGTCATTCGTATGACTGATTGTCCTAACCCAGAGTTGCTCCATTTGGATCACGGGGTTAGCAAGGATTCTGCTACGGGTTTGCTAAACACTGTAGTAGATCGATTGACAAGCATATCGGCACAAATAACGCAGCTGACTGAGCTTGTGGAAAGCTATTCTAATAAATTGAAAGAGCTGACTCTCTTGCAGAGTGAATTCGAGGAATTTTTCCTTGAAGGTAAATCCAATCTTGGGTTTGCGACAAGTTCGAGGTACTCAAACGAGTATTCGAGGTTGGCAGAACGCCGGCGACAAAGACAATTAAGAAAATCCTCTTAAGTTCGGTCTTGGTGTCTGTAATTGGTATCAGAGCCCGCTTAAGATTTGATTTCCTTTTTGTCTTGAAGGACTAAATTGAAAGAAATTGAACACTTTGCAAATAAATTAAAATAGAAGAAGCAGAAGAAGAGGGAGTGACGGTATTGAGGGAATTTAAAAAACACCAACGGTACCACACGAATTAGTTTTTTTTCTGACAGTAAAAGGACACAATCCTCCTTGGACTTGTTCGCCATTACGAGAGGGCTGCTGCAGCGTATGGCACCTTCACATTTGAACTACGAGGGGAAGGCTCTGAATTCGCTTCAGGTTGCACTTAGGGAGCACCTCTCGGGTAAGAAGTTCCTACTTGTGTTGGATGATGTTTGGCCTGATAGCTATGAAGAACTCGAGAGTCTTCTCAAGCCTTTCTATTCCGGGAGCAGAGGCAGCCGCATACTACTTACTGCACGAAAGAGACAGGTTGCCGAAATAGTTGGTGACCATAATCCAATGATGTTGTATTCTTTGTCAATGGAAGACTCCTTATCTTTACTTGCTTATTATTCCACAGGGGAAGAAAACTTTGAAAACCATCCCCATCTTCTGGAGATAGCACGCAGATTAGTAAAAAATTGTGCAGGGCTGCCTTTAGCTATCAGGAGAATCGGAGGGCGGCTCCGTTTCCAAACTGATGAAGAAGAATGGAAGCGAGCCTTATATGGAATAGAAGAATATGGACCTAAAAACATTATTCCCCAATTGAATAATTTGTCAGAGCAGGAGTCCTTATCTTTATTTGCTCATCATTCTCGAGGGGATCGAAACCTCGAAAGGCATCCCCATCTTCAGGGGAGAGAAGAATTAGCAGTGAAGCATGGGGGGAATCCTTTAGCTTTAAAATCAGACGAGAAAATGACCCAAGAATACCATCGAGAAGGTAGAAATACAAACATTTTTTACTCATTGATACTGAGATACATGCATCTTCCCATCCATTTGAAGAGATGTTTTGCTGCTTGCACATTATTCCCGGAGAATTACCTTTTCAACAGGGATGAAGTAACCAATTTATGGATAGTGCTAGGTTTGCTCCACACTGAAACATCAAAAACATGCCAGGGCATGGGTGGGGAGTACCTTGATGACCTTGAAGAGAGATCACTTCTTCACAGAGTAGGCAACGAAGAGAATCGATATTCCATGTGAGTAAATTTGCAAAATCAATTGTTGGAGTCACATGCTCCTGCTCCAATAAGGATATAAATGCTTCTGGAGAAAGCCCTCTAGGGCAAGTTCGCCATGCATCACTTCTCACGCGAAATGTTCGAAATTAGTGGGCTGCTTAATTAGTTGGCTCTAAAAACGGGTTATATGAAGGGGCTAAGGGGAGAGTGATGCCAACACAGAGAGTTATTTACTACTACTACTACTACTACTACTTATCAGAAATAATTATGGGTTCCTGCCCTGCTTTTATCATATTATTATTCACTTGTCTCCTCCTGTTTTCTCTCCGTGTTTCGATTGTTGTCCAGGGAGCAGCACTGGCTATGGCCGACGACACCGACCGGGCTGCATTGCTCGAGTTCAGGGGCCGGATACCTGATGACCCCGATGGTGTGTTCACCTCGTGGAATGATACAGTGCACTTCTGTCATTGGCCGTGTGTAACTTGCAGCAGTAGACGTCCCCGCGTCACCGAATTGATGCTTCTGGACTCCAGGCTAGGGGGCTCTTTGTCACCCTACATTGGGAATCTGAGCTTCCTCAGGATACTAAACATCAACAACAAAAGTTTTGCTGGCGAAATCCCCCCTGAAACAGGGAACTGCGTCGGTTGACAGAGTTGCGCATGGATAATAACTCATTTTCAGGTCAGCTCCCGGAGAACATCTCGAGCTGCAGAAACCTACAAGAGATCTTTCTGGGAAACAGCAAGCTTGTTGGAGAAATTCCTCCTGGGTTATCTGCTCTGTCGAAGCTTTGAGTCTTCCAAGTCCACAAAAACCATTTCACCGGGAAATTCCCTGATTTCTTCAGCAACTTCTCATCTCTGGAGTTCATTGGCGGAATGTCAAATGGTTTCAGTGGCCCCATCCCAGCTTCTGTTGGGCGTTTGCGAAGATTACAATATATTGAATTCGGAGGAAACTTCTTTTCTGGGTCAGTACCCACTTCGATTTTCAACATAACCTCTCGGATTAGCATAATGTTCCCAATCAGTAAACTCCTGGGAGATCTTCCTCGGGATCTCCGAATCACTCTTCCCAATCTCCAGATCTTCAATTTGGCCGTAATCAGTTGACTGGACCGATTCCTCCTTCAATAGCCAACACGACAAACTTACCGAGCTTACAGTTGTCCCAGAACAATTTCAACGGATCGGTGCATGATCTCAAAAATCTTAATCAGATGTGGTGGCTTGGTATTTTTGGTAATCAATTGGGAAACGGCGCCTAGGGCGTTTTGAAATTCCTCGAGTCCCTCAATTCCACCGAGCTATGGCGTCTCAATTTCAGCAGAAACAATTTCGGATGTACGTTGCCTCGGTCTATTGGGAACTTATCTTCCAATTTGAACAAGTTGGCATTCTGGTCCAATCAGCTCACAGGGACCCTGCCCAGGAATCTTCGCAACCTGGAAGATCTAAGTATCGGCTGGAACCCATTGACGGGTATGCTCCCAAAGGAGATTGGTAACCTCCACAAGTTGAAGAACCTACTAGCAGAGTACAACAAATTTTTCGGGGAAATCCCATCTTCTTTTGGATCTATCTAGAAACATCCTGAGTGGAACTATACCATCTAAGACAAATTAACTGGTGCCCTGCCAGATGAAGTCAGCGATCTGAAGAGCCTAGCGATATTAGACGCGCACAGGAACAGACCGTCTGGACAAATCCCGGACACTCTCGGTGGATGCACCAGCTTGGGATTATTGCACATTGGGAATAATCTGTTTGAAGGCAACATTGCCGCCTTTTCTGAAAGGACTTCAATATCTAGACTTATCATAGAATAACTTCTCCGGCTCAACCTCGAAATTCTTAGGAGACTTGTAGCTCACATACCTCAACTTATCTTTCAATCATTTCGAGGGAGAAGTTCCGAATAAAGAAGTCTTCCTAAATGCCACAGAGGTCTCGGTCATGGGAAATTACAAACTCTGCGACGGGATTCCAGCATTGAACTTACCAAGCTGTCCTACTTCTAACGGAAGCATGGAAGAAAAACCTTGTTGAAGATCGTCATCGTGGTTGCCAGCGGGATTGCTTTCCTATCTGTTCTACTTTTGTTGATTGCATCACATCGTTTCATGGAGAGAAAAAGAAGAAGAAACGTGAAGTCGCGGTCTGGGTTGGTTCCCAAAAGCTCTTTTCCACAAATGTCGTACAAGGATATGCTCAATGCGACCGGTGGGCTCAATCAAAATAACTTGATCGGTGCCGATGGTTTTGGTTCCGTGTATAAGGGGATCCTTGGTAATTCTGATGATGCGGTAACCATTAAGGTTCTCGACCTCCGAACTCGAGCAGCTTCCAAGAGTTTCATGGCAATGTGTGAGGTATTAAAGAAGATTAAACGCCGAAATCTCGTTAAGATTTCTACTGTCTGCTCGACCATGGACTTTCGAGGTAATGATTTTAAGGCGCTTGTGTATGAGTACATGGAAAATGGAAGCCTGGAAGATTGGCTGCATCCGGAAGTTAAGTTTAAGACAGAGGCTAAATATTTCTGTGGACATTGCATATGTTGTGGAGTATCTGCATCACGACTGTGATGTGCCGATGATTCATTGCGATTTGAACCCAAGTAATGTCCTCCTAGATGCGGAGATGACAGCAAAGGTCTGTGATTTCAGCTTCACGAGAATTCTCTCTGCCGATGATGTTGTTGTCCAGTAAGCTCGACGGAAGTGAGAGGCACAGTCGGCTACAGCCCTCCAGGTGTGTGAATTTTTATGTAAACGTGATTTTCGATAATTGTTAGCTCGTTCTCCGTAAATATAGGTGGCTTAACACGAAATATTGTAGAGTATGGAATGGGAAGCCAAGTTTCGAGGAAATGTGATGCTTACAGTTTTGGGTTTCTTCTGCGACATGTTCCAGAGTGCTTGGAACATCCGAAGCCACTGCAAGGCCGCATTGCCAGAAAGAGCGGGAGAAGTAGCAGATCCTTGTCTGTTTTTAAATGAGTTTGGAGAAGGATCGAGCATCCGTGCTCCAGGAAGGATTCAAGAATGTCTGGCGAAGATGTTCGAAATCGGAGTCGCATTTTGTAGTGAGTCGCCGGAAGAAAGGATGGACATCCGCGTGGCTGCAGCGAAACTACGATCCATCAAATCTGTGGTGGGCTGAAGCTCAGGATCCCGAGGACCGCCCAGATGTAATGTAGTCGTTGAGATTCGAACCCACACCGAATGTTCGTTTGCTGGTGGTAGCTGAAATGTAACGCATAACGGTTGTAATCAGATTTCCAAATTGTCGTGTACATAATATCACTGTTGCAAACATGGTTCCCGTATATTAAAATATATAATATTTGAAAATATCGTATCAATGGAAAAAATACATTTTTTAATTGATAACGTCAGAAAGATATAATGAATTTAATACATGTGAGATTGAGATCACCGGTAAGAAAGGCCTGATTTGTGTGTCCAAGTCAGAGGGAAGTAGGGGTGAGCATTCGGTATTCCAAATACCAACCGAACCGAATACCGAACTTCAAAATACTGAAGTTTCAAAATTTTATCCTCCAAATACCGAACTGAACTCCAAACTTTTAAAATTTCGGTATTTCGGTTCGGTATTTGGATCTTCCAAAGTTTGCTAAAAAAGAAGGATTCCAACAGAAACAGCCGCCGGAGATCCCCCTAGTTGAAAGTCAAACCTTGGCTAAACCTTCAGACGGTGGGTGCTGAAAAAGATGGTAACTTTCTTCTTTCCAACATCGAACTCTGGTTCCATCTCTTTGACGATCAAGGGCTTGGGAGGGACAAAGGCGCTAGGCTTCTTCTGGGTGCCTGATTTTCGCCAAACGAGGACGACGACGCAGCTAATGAGGACGGCGATCGAGGTGGTGAGGATGCCGACGAGCTCCCGATTCTCGAAGGTGTGGGAAGAGTCCACCTTGCCCTAGATAAACGTGGCGAGGAGATGGAGGACAGGAATAAGAAATTGGGTTGGGTCAATGGGCTTTGGCCTGAATTACTTTTTCAATATTTAACAATCGGGTCGGGTCTGGTCAAGAAGCTATATTTCGGTAATACCAAAAATACCGAATTTATTTGTGGACATACAGAATACCGAACCGAAAATCGAATTTAATGGAAATATAAAACCGAACCAAATACCAAATACCGAATACCGAATTCCAAATACCGAAATACCAAAAATTCGGTTCGGTATTTAGTATTCCAAAGTTTTTGCTCACCCCTAGAGGGAAGTATTTTTCACGGTAATCTTGTTTTGACTCCAAAGTCAGTCTTCGCTTCTCTAATTGAAGGAGGAATAGGTCCAAACCTACGAAAGATTGTAAGTTGAAGATTCTACGGGCAGAGTACCGCGAATACGTCGGGGAAATCCGATTCTACGGGCAGAGTACCGCGAATACATCAGGGAAATCCCATCTTCTCTTGGAAATTTGACTATGTTGACGAAATTGACGTTGCGAGGGAGCGGATTCAGTGGAAATATTCCCGCTAGCCTCTGGTGGGCTGAAGCTCCTAATCCCGAATACCGCTCAGATGGTTGGCGTTGAGATTCGAACTTGGAATATGAAAAAAAAAATGATTGCAGCACATCCCAGACAGGTTGTGTGTTTGTTAGTGGTAGCTGAAGGAAGAAGCATGATGCCTCTGGTTTATCGCATCTCGTGTTGGTTCTTCAAATTAATTGAGGTGTCTTTGGGGGGTTGAATATATTGTAATTAGACTTAGATGATTAGTTTTGTAATAGCTTATATTCGTAAAACTTAGGGAAAACGATTTTTGAAACACCAATATAAAGAGTGATTTTTCATCAATAATTTGTTTTAAAAATTATCTGATTATGTTAAAAATATGAAAATATATAATAAAAAAATATTTTAAATTAGGTGAGATGAGAACAATGAAAAAAAACATTGTTTTAAGTAACAAGGTGAATAAAATATAGCAAGTTTAATACTTGTGTAATCATGATCATTCATAATAAATTATTTTAGTTATAAAATTTTTTCATTATAATCTAACTTTCAAATCACAATAAAAAATCGATGATTACTTCTCCAAAACAGTTGTCAGTCACTTTTAACTTCGATGGCTGCCAATTTGAGAGACAGCACGGTAAAATATGTGTCTGATTTTAAAATTAAATAAAATACCCGTTTAATTTAAAATTAAATAATATGTAAAAATATTTTTATTTAGGCTATATTATTTATGACTTAATTTTAAAATAAAAAAATACTAGTTTCTTTTATTTATAATATGTGAATTAGCTTTTCCGTCATCGTTTTTCTTTTATTCTTTTTCGAAAGAATCATCTTCATTTCTTCTTTGCACCAAGAATTCAAACATCAAGATGGTTTTAAGTAAACTAATTTTAATTTTTTAAAATTTTAAAAACTCTTTTAATCGTATAATTATTTTTGATATCTTTTTTTCATTTATTTGTTCTAGAATTTTATAGATGTACGGCCTATACTTTTCAAGCTATCATTTTGTTATCCCTCGCTAGAACGGTAAGACTTAACTCAGATCTAATTCTTGTAGCTGAACTTAGGCGAGTACTCTATTTTCAACCAGCAAGAATAACAAAAAGTAGAGATATCAATTATATATATACATATAATATGATGATGGTGGTAAATATACTATGTGTGTTGTTGTCTTGTTCTGAATTCCTTCTTAGTTTGCAGTCTTATTCTAAAATCATCATATTTCCAAATAGTCAATGTTCAGTCAGTTAGTAATTAATTGATATAATTCACGTTGTTTTTCATGTTTCACGATCTCCCTTCCATTTACAATTATAAAATAACAACATATTATTTCTCACCATCAATGAATCTCGTCAATGTTCGACTTTGGTACCCAACCCACAGAATCATTTGCTCTTTTAGCTTCTTTGAAAGGCTTGATAAAATATCTAACCGGTTTGATGCGTGATGACGCGTCACGGCCTACGAATATCACGAACGATTGATATGTCTTATTTATGTACATTATATATGTATCAAAACTCATGCTGAATATGTTATGCCATGTCGAGGGTCGCGAATATTTGTTCATAGGACTCATACTCCTTCGGACGTCGGACATTTAATGTGACCGAGAAATTAGTTTAAGTAGTAACAGTTGGACATCAGACGCATATCAAACGTCAATATGATCCGTATGGCCTTTGCCCAAGAATATGTCGATAAATCATAAGCACAAAAAAACTAAAGGCCGAATTTTATTTATTTATTTATTGTTTTTCAAACTCGCCCGAGACTAAATAACCAATTTTATTAGACACAAATTCATATCATATTAATTTTTAGCCTGTCAAAGTCAAAGGTGCCGCCTGGAGTCAAAAGTCAATGAGAAGTAATATTCACGGCAATCTCCTTTGACTCCAAAGTCAGTCATCGCTTGTCTATTTTGACGACTAAATTTGGATTCAACCCAAATAAATACATTCTTATATTCTCACTCTGATATGTTTCTTCATTTCTCTCACGAGTGTGCCTAAAATTTAGAGCTCTAGTAATTAAAAAAATATCAAATTAAGTAATTTTAAATTAATGTTTTATTAATGAATGAGAAATTAGATAGCAAACATCTTTTTTACGAGTGAGAAAAATGGAGGAGGAGGAGGAAATTAGATCAAATTAAGTTTGTCCCCAAGGAGACATTATTTATTGTGTTGTTGGGATATTATTGATAAAACTATTCATCTCCAAAGTCAGTCAACTTTTCAAACATTAAAACAAAAATATTAGTAAATGAAGGCATATTTATTATATATAAAGATGTGCCTTGAGATTTTTTGGGAAGTTACTACTTACCATCTATCTATCAAACATAATTATGGCTTCACTACAATCCCACTCTGCTTTTATCGTACTATTATTATCCACTCCCCTCCTCCTGTTCTCTCCGATTGTTGTCCAGGGAGCAGCACTCGCTAAGGCCAACGAAACCGACCGGGCTGCATTGCTCGAATTCAGGGGCCGCATACCTGATGATCCCGACGGGGTACTCAGCTCGTGGAATGACACCGTCCACTTCTGTCGTTGGCCTGGCGTAACTTGCAGCAGGAGACGTCCCCGCGTCACCGGATTGGTACTCCCAGGCTCCAAACTGGGGGGCTCTTTGTCTCCCTACATTGGGAATCTCAGCTTCCTCAGGATGTTAAACCTCAACAACAATGGTTTTGCTGGAGAAATCCCCCCTGAAATTGGGAGCCTGCGTCGGTTGACAGAGTTGATGCTGGATAATAACTCGTTTTCGGGTCAGCTCCCTGAGAACATCTCACGCTGCACAAACCTACAAGCTATCTTTCTGGGGAACAGCCAGCTTGTTGGAGAAATACCTCGTGGATTATCAACTTTGTCGAAGCTTGAGGCCTTCCGAGTCAATAAAAATAATTTCACCGGGAAGTTTCCTGATTACTTCAGCAACTTCTCATCTCTGGAACTCATTGAGGTAAACGATAATGGTTTCAGAGACTCCATCCCGGCATCTCTTGGGCGATTGCGAAGGTTGAAATGGATTATTCTCGGGAGAAACTTCTTTTCTGGAACAATCCCGGCCTCGATTTTCAACATAACCTCTCTGTTGGTAATAGGGTTCCAGCAGAACAAACTCCAAGGAGGTCTCCCTCTGGATATCGGAATCACAACTCCCAATCTCCAGGAGTTTTATTTATCTAGTAATCAGTTGACCGGACATCTTCCCCCTTCAATAGCGAACGCAACAAACTTACGGAGCCTACAGTTGGCCCGGAACAATTTCAGAGGGTCGGTACCTGATCTCAAAAATCTCAATAAGCTGAGGTGGCTTGTATTTGCTGATAATCATTTGGGATACGGCACGTCGGGGGACTTGAAATTCATGGAGTCCCTCAATTCCACCGAGCTGTGGAATCTGCAATTCAGTTTAAACAATTTCGGAGGTACGTTGCCTCGGTCTATTGGGAACTTATCTTCCAACTTGAACTTTTTGGGATTCAGTTTCAATCAGGTCAGAGGGACCCTCCCTTCTAGCATCGGGAACCTTCACAACCTGGAAAGTCTAGAAATTGGCTGGAATCTGTTGACGGGTATACTCCCAAAGGAGATCGGTAACCTCCATAAGTTGAAGTACCTAGGAGCACAGCACAGCGATTACTCCGGGGAAATCCCATCTTCCCTTGGAAATTTGACTATGCTGACGATACTGAAGTTGGGTGAGAACGGATTCAGTGGGAGAATTCCCGCAAGCCTAGGACAATGTCAAAACTTGATCGGTTTGGATCTATTTAGAAACAACCTGAGTGGGACTATACCATCCCAAGTCATAGGTATTTCTGCCTTATCATACTTTCTCGATATATCTCTGAACAAATTAACTGGTGCTCTGCCAGATGAAGTCGGTGATCTCAAGATGCTAACAATATTATATGTGAGCGGGAATAGACTGTCTGGACAAGTCCCGGAAACTCTAGGTGGATGCACCAGCTTGGTGTCATTGGACATAGGGAATAATAAGTTTGAAGGCAACATCTCCGTGTTTCTATCTCCTCTGAAAGGACTTCAACAACTAGACTTATCACAGAATAACTTCTCCGGTGTGATCCCGAAATTCTTAGGAGATCTCCAGCTCGAATACCTCAATCTATCATTCAACCATTTCGAGGGAGAAGTTCCAAATAAAGGAGTCTTCCTAAATGCCACGGGGGTCTCAGTCATGGGAAATTACAAACTCTGTGGTGGAATTTCAGCATTGAACTTATCAAGTTGTCCTACCTCTAATCTGAAGCGCAAAAGAAATAAAACGACGTTGAAGATCATCATCACGATCGTCGGTGGGATCGGAATCCTGTCTTTTCTACTTTTGTTTCTTGCATCGTATCGTTGCATGAACAGAAAAGGAAGAAACGTAAAGTCTCAGTCTGGGTTGGTTCCCCAAGGCCCTTTTCCACAAATTTTATACGAGGATATAATCAAGGCAACCGGTGGGCTTGATGAAAATAACTTGATCGGTGTCGGTGGTTTTGGTTCCGTGTATAAGGGGATCCTTGGTAATTCTAATAATCTGGTAGCCATTAAGGTTCTCGACCTCCAAACTCGAGCAGCTTCAAAGAGTTTTGTAGCAGAGTGTGAGGTATTGAAGACGATCAGACACCGAAATCTCGTTAAAATTTCTACTGTATGCTCGACCATCGACTTCCGAGGTAATGATTTTAAGGCACTTGTGTATGAGTACATGGAAAATGGAAACCTAGAAGATTGGCTGCATCCTAAAGTTACACACGAGGGAGTGTATCGGAAGTTAAGTTTAAGGCACAGGCTTAGTATTGTCGTGGACATTGCATGTGCTGTAGAGTATCTGCATCACGAGTGTGACGTGTCGGTGATTCACTGCGATTTGAAGCCGAGCAATGTTCTCTTGGATGTGGAGATGACAGCAAAGGTCGGTGATTTCGGACTCACGAGAATTCTCTCTGCCGGTGATATTGTTGTGCAAGTAAGCTCAACAGGAGTTAGAGGGACGGTCGGCTACAGTCCTCCAGGTGCGTGAATTTTATTGTAAATGTGGTTTTGGATATTTGTTAGGTTGTACTCAGTAATATAGGCCGTTTAACGTGAAATGTTGTAGAGTAAGGAATGGGAAGGCAAGTGTCGAGGGAAGGTGATGTTTACAGTTTTGGAATTCTTCTGCTGGAGATGTTTACGGGAAAGAGGCCGACCGACGACATGTTCCATGATGCTTGGAACATCCGAAGCCATTGTGAGGCCGGGTTGCCGGAAAGAGCGGGAGAAGTAGCAGACCCTTGTATGTTTCAAAATGAGTTTGGAGTAGGATCGAGCGCCCGCGCTGCGCAAAGGATTCTGGAATGTCTGGCGAAGGTGTTCGAAATCGGAGTGGCATGTTGTAGTGAGTCGCCGGGAGAAAGGATGGACATCCGTGAGGCCGCAGCGAAACTACGATCCATCAAAAATCTGGCGGGCTGATGCTCAAAATCCCGAATGCCAGCCTGAAGGATTGGATCCCCGATCGCCTGCTTGTTTGCTGGTAGTAGCCGAAATAACTCAAATCCAAGTATTTGTCTCTGCTTGTTCCTGTTATGTATTTGCCACCCTGAATGAAGAAGCATACGTTGCTCTGTTTTTATCAAATCTCGTATTTATTTGTTCATCAGTTTGATTTCCATCATTCTTCTTTGCCCCTGGATTGAGTTGATTGGGTTTTGATATATCTTCCAATTGTCATATAACGCAAGATCGTTGATTCAAATACGATCATCTGTGAGTTGATTGGATTGGAGTAATCGTGCCCGACGCGTATCATGATCTCGGAACTGCTCGTCTCCGGCCATGGAAGTTTTTGTAGAGAAACGACCAGATCCGAAAACACTGTATGGCCAAGGAACACTCGATTTTCTTTTGGAAGAAAACTTGCAATGTAGAAATCTGATCTAATTCGCTTTTTTAATAAAAGAAACATTACAAAACCTTAAATGAATTAGTCCTAATCAAGGTAAAACAACCATTAGCAACAACACTTAAAGGTGCATAGAAAACATAGACAAATAGAAGAAGATAGAAATACGAGGGAGCTGGACTGTCATAGACTTAAGTGTTTGAGCAACGAGCGAAGCCTTCTAGGCGAAGTCTACGTGCGATAGTCTAAAAGCGACGCTTGACTGAGTCTCCATGCGAAGAGTCTATAAGCGAAGTATCGCATTAAAATTCAATAGTTTTGCAGTGGCACTGGCTATTCCATCATTTGATGCCCGTCGACAATGTGCTTGAGGAGGCAAGTCGTCCACAACTTCCGCAACAGTAATATCAACGCAACTTCAACGGCCGTGGTAGAGGGCAAGATGGCATGCAAGTCCGAGATCAAAGGACGACCCGTCGAGGTCGCCGTCCTCACTCACGACGATGCGAGTGCCAGATAGGAGGATCAATCCAGACCTTCCACAGTGCGCACACCTTATGGGGCAAGACTTGATTCAGAGCCATGGAAATATTAATGGACGTATTTATTTAGGCAAAATATACGATAATATCGTAAACTATGCTCAAACTTTCTGTTTTGTCAAAATCTTTTTTGGCTATACGATATTATCACTATCTTTAAAGTTGTAATTTTTTGTGGCCAATCTTGGATTTTATTGTTAGAAAATCAAACAGGTCCTAATCATTAAATTTCAATTATTGACTAAAAAAGTGAAAAAATGGATAATAATATTAAACAATTTCATGTGTTATCTATTATATAATTTTAATAGTTAAAATAAGCAATTTGGAAGTCGAAGTTGGACCGTAGTTATTAATGTTGTTAAGAATCTGTAAAATCGATGAAGAACGGATGATGAATTTATTATGAGGTTACTACTACGCATAAACTGGATTACAAAACGATGCAATGAGAGGTTAAAAGTCAACTATTATAGGATAACTGTTATACAATATTAAGGCCTTGTTTGGTTTCCTTAAAGTAAAATTCAAGATTTTACAAAAAAAAATTACAACACTAAAGATAGTGATAATATCATATAGCCAAAAAAGATTTTGACAAAACAGAAAGTTTGAGCATAGTTTATGATATTATCGTATATTTTGGCTATTTATTTATGGGTCACCGAGGGGAAAAGCCTTCGACGGTTGATTTTATCTTTTCATAAATATAATTTAAAAAAAAATCATTTTATTGACTTTCTGATTATTCAATCCATCGATGATGACAATGGACAAATAAATGAATAATGTGATCTGATTTTAATTAAGAAGATTTAATACACCCATTTCTTTTTACAAACCCGACGACGTAATTTTAAATAAAGAATTACAATTAATTTAGGACGTGTTTAAAAATATATAATAACACTTTAAATAAATCATGCCTTCTAATTCCAACTATTGTCTCAATCTTGGGTTTGAAAATACCCTTATGAAACAATCTCACACAAAATCAACGAAAGAAAAAATAAAGTATTAATACACAAATAATAATAATAATAATAATATTGGCAAGAGATAGAAAATAAACAATAAAAAAAGACATGAAAATGTTGTCTTATGTAATTTAGGTTATCAAACTCCTCGGTCCATTTCTTTTATTTCTTTTATCAACAAACTCCAGGGAGGTCTCCCTCTGGATATCGGAATCACTCTTCCCAATCTCCAGATCTTCGATTTGGCCGGTAATCGGCCTATTCCTCCTTCAATAGCCAACCCGACAAACTTACTGAGAGCCTACGGTTGTCCCGTAACAATTTCAACGGATTCCTGAAATGATTCGACAGAAAACGAAGATGACGTGGATGCAATTCTTTAAGATCAGCAAGCAGTTAATAAGAGATGTTTGTTAGACTTTTAGGTATAGACAGACACGCATGCATGCTTGTAAAATTATTAACTGCATTTGTTTAGCCATTCTTGTTCATGCCATTCGACCAAAATACTGCTGGCTCTAACACTTCTTTGGTTTGCCAGATGAGTCAGACACACAGCAAAATGAGGACGATGAGATGGAAAGATGTCTAAGCCTTAAAATCGAACTCACAAATGCATCGAAATTATACCCAAAATAAGTAAAATGAAGAGTTGGTCTTCACAAAAGAGTAAAATGCTTCATTCTTACAAAGGAAAAAATGTAGCAGATAAGTCCTATATTTGGTCTCGATATATTTGTCTTTATAATATACCAGGGATATTTCAATGATAACTTTATTTCATTAAATTAACAATAAAATGAATAATTAGCATTTCCTAATCTTCGAAATTCAAAACCAGTCATGGCCGCATATTTCCGAAGTGTTTTTACGTAAATACCATGTCGGCCCACCGTGGCCCCGAAATAGCCCACAACCCCAACTCAACGATAATGATACCCTCCCGTGGCATAGCCCAGTCCCCATACTTCTTTGATCGTCAACCCTAAGGGTTATGGCAATCGAAGCGACGGTGGGAGTGAGGGGCATCAGTTACCAGCCCGTTAATCTTGGTTTTGATCATGAGCTTGAGAAGCTATATTAAAAATTCATAGTAATGTGTTGTTGTAACACTTTGCTTATCTTTAGCGATGAGTTTAAGCAAAATATTATTAGGCTTGAGCTATACGTTGCTACACCACATTAAGTCGTTACTGTTTTGTTACGGTTGCTTACTGAAAATTTAGAAATGATATTTCCTTATTCAATATATTTCGTATTATCTCAGAATATATTTAAAACAATATATCTATAAGGGAAGTTACTGTTTGAGCACTTTTCATTTCCGTTTCTATGATAATATGGAAACCAATTAATGAAAATCGTCCTAATGAATCTGGACACCTTCCACGAAGTTTTTCCCATTAAAATAAAACAAGGTTCTTGGATATTATTATGACAATAAATCACACGATGATGACGTGTGTGTAAGAAACGCATTGCTGTACTGCTTGAGAAGTGTGCCGCTACGCTTGAGAAGCGTGTTGCTACACTATAGCAAAGTTGTACTGTATTATTGCGCTACAATTACTTAAACGAAGGGATAATTACCAGCCCCGGAAACTCTAGGTGGATGCACCAGCTTGGTGTCATTGGACATAGGGAATAATATGTTTGAAGGCAATATCTCCGCGTTTCTATCTCCTCTGAAAGGACTTCACAACTAGACTTATCACAGCATAACTTCTCCGGCGTCATCCCGAAATTCTTAGGAGATCTCCAGCTCGAATACCTCAATCTATCATTCAACCATTTCTAGGGAGAAGTTTCGAATAAAGGAGTCTTCCTAAATGCCACGAGGGTCTCGATCATGGGAAATTACAAACTCTGTGGTGGAATTTCAGCATTAAAGTTACCAAGTTGTCCTACCTCTAATCTGAAGCGCAAAAGAAATAAAACGTCGTTGAAGATCATCATCACGATCGTCGGTGGGATCGGAATCCTGTTTTTTCTGCTTTTGTTTCTTGCATTGTATCATTGCACGAACAGAAAAGGAAGAAACGTAAAGTCTCAGTCTGGGTAGGTTCCCAAAGGCCCTTTTCCACAAATTTCGTACGAGGATATAATCAAGGCAACCGGTGGACTCGATGAAAATAACTTTATCGGTGTCGGTGGTTTTGGTTCCGTGTATAAGGGGATCCTTGGTAATTCTGATAATGTGGTAGCCATTAAGGTTCTCGACCTCCAAACTCGAGCAGCTTCAAAGAGTTTTGTAGCAGAGTGTGATGTATTGAAGACGATCAGACACCGAAATCTCGTTAAAATTTCTACTGTCTGCTCGACCATCGACTTCTGAGGTAATGATTTTAAGGCACTTGTGTATGAGTACATGGAAAATGGAAACCTAGAAGATTGGCTGCATCCTAAAGTTACACACGAGGGAGTGTATCGGAAGTTAAGTTTAAGGCACAGGCTTAGTATTGTCGTGGACATTGCATGTGCTGTAGAGTATCTGCATCACGAGTGTGACGTGTCGGTGATTCACTGCGATTTGAAGCCGAGCAATGTTCTCTTGGATGTGGAGATGACAGCAAAGGTCGGTGATTTCGGACTCACGAGAATTCTCTCTGCCGGTGATATTGTTGTGCAAGTAAGCTCAACAGGAGTTAGAGGGACGGTCGGCTACAGTCCTCCAGGTGCGTGAATTTTATTGTAAATGTGGTTTTGGATATTTGTTAGGTTGTACTCAGTAATATAGGCCGTTTAACGTGAAATGTTGTAGAGTACGGAATGGTAAGGTGATGTTTACAGTTTGGGAATTCTTCTGCTGGAGATGTTTACGGGAAAGAGGTCGACCGACGACATGTTCCATGATGCTTGGAACATCCGAAGCCATTGGGAGGCCGGGTTGCCGGAAAGAGCAGGACAAGTAGCAGACCCTTGTATGTTTCAAAATGAGTTTGGAGGAGGATCGAGCGCCCGCGCTCCACGAAGGATTCTGGAATGTCTGGCGAAGTTGTTCGAAATCGGAGTGGCATGTGGTAGTGAGCCGCCGGGAGAAAGGATGGACATCCGTGAGGCCGCAGCAAAACTACGATCCATCAAATCTCTGGCGGGCTGATGCTCAAAATCCCGAATGCCAGCCTGAAGGATTGGATCCCTGATCGCCTGCTTGTTTGCTGGTGGTAGCCGAAATAACTCAAATCCAAGTATTTGTCTCTGCTTGTTCCTGTTATGTATTTGCTACCCTGAATGAAGAAGCATACGTTGCTCTGTTTTTATCAAATCTCGTACTTATTTGTTCATCAGTTTGATTTCCATCATTCTTCGCTCATTCCTCGTAAGTTGGTCTGGTGTCTATTCTTCGCTCTTAGCCCTCTCATTCCGGAATGGACTCCTGGAGCAACTCCTATTTCGGTGGGGAACTGGGTGACGTCCGAAGAAGGCCCGACCGAAGGAATGAGTCACAACACAAGGTGAATTGGTTCCCCCAACGACAAATTCACCTACGCGCGGAGCATTTTCGGGGGCTAGCTTCAGTTCGGGCCGTGTCTCAGTCCCAATGTGGTTGATCATTCGAGAAGACCAGCTAAGCATCATTGGCTTGGTCAGCCTTTACCTGACCAACTACCTAAAACTACGCAGGCTCATCAAACAGCGCTTTTTAGCTTTCTTCAGGATTTGGCCTCAACTGTTCAACAGATTCCCAAAAACCGCATCTTACTATCAGATTCCTTTACCGGAGTTGGGGCCCGGTTTCTGTTATGAACATTGGTATAAGCGACTTTTCCTTGGGCTTGGCTTACTAGCCTTGTTGTTTTGGACTCGGGAAGCCTCGAAGGCGGACCTTTNAGTAATTGATCCAGCCTTAAAAAGCATAAAAGCGGACTTGGTTGTGAAGGTGGCCTCGTTATCCACTGGTCGGATGAATGGAGGACCGATCGCTTTGCCTAGCTCTGGAAATAAAAGAATTGCCAAAACAGTTCGAGTTTGAATTCCGCAGAGAACATATATATTATTGTCTTCGAAAAGGAAATCTGATTTCGGTCAAATTGAGTCCTTATTTAACATGAAATATGTACAGAGAGCATGAGGTCCTATGGAAAATCAGCATAACTTCATGAGGGGTTAAGGGGTTGTTGATCTAACAGAACTTTGGTGAATGACGCGAAGAACAAGAAAAAGGCTTCACTAAACACGATTTTGGTGAGGATTTTCAAGGAGGTGTCGTGAAAGAACTCCGGGGCAATGGACTCGACTAGGGGACCAAACCGATTTATAAAGAAAATACTCAGAGAGCTTTCCGTAGGTGCTTGTTGAGTGCCTTCTCCATGTGTAGTGGAATTTGTGTACATTACCAATCAAGCCAAAAATCGGGGCAAAACAAAAGAATCTTCCACCCTCACGTTGCTTATCATAAAAGATAAAGTATTATTAAACTCCATTCTTAAAAAAGGACAAAATGAGGACACAAACAAACGGAATAGACGTGATGCCGACAAGAACGACCCCGATGGGGACAGCCCACTGGGCCCAAGTCATTCGGTAAAGCAAAAGCCCATTGGGCCCAACCCATCCTCTGATTCCGTCTCGTTATGATTTTACGAGAAGCGCTGGCAAAGCCGAGAAAGTGGTGGGCGCTCCCCTTTGCCTAATTCCTCTCCACTTTGGCGCAACAAAGATGGCGGGCTTAAACCCTGTAAGGACCCTCAAGGCCGACAACTACGGGCTGCCCAACTCCTTCCTCCGCCCCAAACTTAACGCAGGCCCCGACTCGTCCTGCCTGCCTTATCCCAGATCTTCACCCACCCCTGAGTTGGTGATGTCGGCCCAGAAACGTCCCTACCTCGACATGCTTATCAACGGCACCCCCCACAAGCAGGAGGTTCTTCCGACAATCGAGATTTCCTTGCCCAATTGCCTCTTCGAGACTGATCTCCATCTCTCCGTGCCCGGCCTCAACGGCAAAGTTCTCGACAAGGTGGAGTATTTTTGTTTTCTCTTTTTGAGTTTAATGGCTGAGGGTTTGGTTGGGGTATGGATTTTCGGCTGGGTTTGGCATCACGGGAGATATCAAAATTTTCTTCGTTCATCTACGATTGGTTAAAAGTGTTGAATCTTTACTGTTTGCATGCGTAAAGTCTGTAGTTAGCAGTTAAGGAACAATGTTTTTTTCCTAGAGTTTGCTTTGATTTGTTCGACGATTGAGCATGAGAGTAAGTAGTCGATGTGTGCAAGGTGGAAGTAATAAAGGTGAATGAAAATACATTCACTGATACTATTTTTTATTACGATTTTAGACATGTGATGGTGTTATTAATTAATTTAATATTCGTTTAATTAATTTTATATTCGTTTGAACTTTGAATTGGAGAGGTTATGGGCTATTTATGTATTTACACAAATGTCCAATAGCTCTAACATGTAGTACGAGGCTTTGTCTTTTGAAGTACAGAAACATCCCAATGAACACTCTATCAAAAAGGAGTCCGCAACTACTTTGGCAATGCCCCACCAGATGGTTCTCTTAGGTGTCATTAAGCATGACTTGATAGTTAAATATAACTTTTCAGGTTTGCAAAACAACCGGAGGTTCTGAACAAACATATTGACACCGACAACTAAAGCTGCAGACCATGATGTACCAATTACCCCACAAAAGGTATCATTCTGTGAATATGATTTGGTCGTTTTCTGTTTTCTAAACCCCAAACACTAAATCCCAAACCCTAAACTCTAAACCCAAAACATTAATTAAGCACGACATATGTACAAAGAGCATGAGCTCCTAAGGAAAATTGACATAACTTCGTGTGGGGTTTAGAGGTTGTTGATCCAACAGAACTTCGGTGAATGACGCGAAGAACAAGAAGAAGGCTTCACTAAACACGATTTTGGTGAGGATTTTCAAAGAGGTGTCGCGAAAGAACTATGACGGCAATGGACTCGACTGGGAGACCGAACCGATTTCTAAAGAAAAGAAAAGAAAATACTCAAAAAGTTTTCCTTTCGTGCTTTCTGAGTGCCCTCTCCATGTTTTGTCGATGTTGTGTACATGATCAATCAAACCGAAAATCGGGGCAAAACAAAAGAATCTTCCACCCTCATGTTGCTGATCATCCCCAATCTTAAAAAAGGGATACAATGAGGACAAACAAATGGAACAGACGTGATCCCGATAAGAATGATGCCGATGGGGACAAGCCCGTTATGCCCAACTCATTTGGTAAAGCTAAAGCCCACTGAGCCCAACTCATCCTTTGATTCCGTCTCTTTATGATTTTACGAGGAGCGCTGGCAAAGCCGAGAAAGACTTGTGATTTCCTTGCCAAATTGCCTCTCCGAAACTGACCTCCATCTCTCTATGCCCGGTCTCAATTCCAACATTCGCGACACGGTGGAGTGTTTTGGTTATTTCTTTTTAAGTTTGCTGGCTGAGGGTTTGGTGGGGGTATGGATTTTTGGTTGGGTTTGGCGTTACCGGAGATACTAAACTTATCTTCTTTCATTTGCGTTAAAGTTTTGAATTTTTATTGTTTGCATGGGTAAAGTCAATAGTTAGCAGTTAAGGATTTGGGCCGATTTTCTTGAGTTTGCTTTGATTTGTTCAACGATTGAGTATGTTTGCATTGCATATAACTGATAAAGCATGGAAATAAGTGGTTGATGTGTGCAAGGTGGAAGGAATATGGGTGAGGATGTTCTATTGCTGGTCAGGGATATCTACGACATTGGGGATTACCTTGTGCTCGTTAGCGAAAGAACCTCCAGCTTGGGGAGGGTGCCGTTGGTAAGCACGTCGAGGGAGGGATGTTTCAGGGCCGACATCACCACATTAGTTAGGATTCCTTTAGGACTATAAATATTTTCGTTTTAATTTAGTTGAAGACATACACACAAAACAAGAAGACAGACAAATCTTGGACTTTATTCTCAATGGTATCTGTAAGTGTTTGATCTCTTTCTTTGCTTTACTTTGTTTCAATTTTCATTGTTTTACTTTGTTTCAACTTTCATTGTACGACGACCGTAATTTCAACCCGAAATCCGAACTCTGTATTCGAGCCAAATATTCTCAACATGATTGGTTGGCAAGCAGGACCCAAACTTAGGAGAAGTATAATGATTGGGGACGTAGGCTCTATTGACCTTTCTTCGACAAAGGTTGATGCTCTCTAACAAACATATTGAGAGAAGTTTGGCTAGAATGAGGAATAAACAAACCAAGGAAGCCCCTATTTATAGCGAATAAAGAGGGGGTACTTGGCATCAAGATCTGATGGATCCACGGGGAAAATCGTAATAGTTGAAGATAACTTTGGTATCCTCATGTGATATTGAGTGGTTACTTCAGTTGGTGATTCGATGTGGATTTGACGACTCAAGCGTTGGGGATGCGGTAAACGAAAGGTGACTTATTTAAAATGGAGGCTATATATTTGGCAACAGTACTAGGAAGACCTATGGATATTACAGGAATAGAAGCCCAATGAGGCCTAGTATAGGCTGAGGTCTCGAGCGAATTGATACAAGAAACACATGGAGCGAAGTCTGATGGGCGACATGTCTCTGAGCAAAGGACTACGATCGACGACAGCTTGTTGATATGAGCGAAAAAACACACTGACCGAACGTCGGTGGACAAAGCGCTTGCTTTTTGATGGATGCCAAAATAAGGAAACTCGAAAATGAAACTACGAGGCTCAAATAGGCAAAGAAAGGTCGAAAGCGGAAGATATGGGAAGAAAGGTGTTCAGATTGGCGAGGAAAAGATTGGGATACATAGAAACATAGAAAGGTTGTGACAACACACTCAGTATTCTCGTACTTCCATGGCTCTCTTGCGTTTGACTTTCCTTGATGGCATTCGTAAGTAGGGGTGTGCAAGTTCCGGTGGAACCTACCCTGTAATAGCCGGTTCCTAATTTTTAGAACCTAGAACCTACCCTTATTTTAAAGAACCATCCAATAACCAATCCGCCGGTTCCGGTACCGGTTCCGGCTTTACAAGAGAAGCAAATCACCCTTTTTGTTGTACTTATAACAGTTTTCTCAGATGAACTGCATATCCTCTGAATTTTGATATTTAACGCCATTTTCAAGATTATTACATATAATTCCAAAGTCCATTAAAGTATCAAGGTGGATGTGGGTCGGAGGTGGAGGTGGATGTGGGTCGGTGGTGGAGGTGCTAGTTGAAATTTTGGAAGGGAAGAAGATGAGGTGGGGATTCAGGAACCGAGGTGGATATTAGTGATTAATGATGGGGTGGGGACTAGGAACCGAAAGGATGGGGACTAGAAAACGGAACCAGATTGTTGGGGGTTGGGTAAAATTTAGGTTAGGTTGTTGGATTGGGTAAAATTTATGTTAGGTTTCAGATTTTCCAGGTTGGGTTGGGTAAAACTTGGAACCGTACTTAGCACCGCCGGTTTTAAAAAATTTTGAACCTAGAACCTGTACTGACACCGACCCTATGGTACCAGTTCCAACCGGTTCCCAGTTTTACCCGGAGCCTATGCTCACCCCTACTCGTAAGTGTTTTTACGTAGTGGAGACCCTATGTTTTCCTTACTTTTTCTTATCGGTGATGACACACATAAACTTATACAAGAACCTCGTGTTCAAAGCTAAATATTTTCCACGTTTTACTTGCGCAATCCAAAAGAGAGTCGACAGACCGGATTGTCATCTTTCTAGAGCGTAACTATGAGCGGGCGAAACACGTCGTAATATAACAGGGACTAAGTGTTGAATAAAATGTGGTCGCCAATAATGCAAATAAAAAGAAAGAATAAGTAAAGAATCCAGTAGAGAAAGAAAACTTACAGACATGTTGTAACACTTAAAACGATTACGAATAGTCAAGTTGACAATCAAGCAGCCCTTCGGGATCATAAAATGATTGTCTGGTGGTTACAATTGACTACTTATTTATAGACAAACCTAGGAAACCATCGACCAAAACACATTAAAAATGTGCAAATTATCCTAAAGCTAACTACCGACCAACTGCTTCGACAATCCCATCATCGACGAGCTTCGCTATTGATTCACGTACTATCGTTCAACCCGTGAATCAACATCGACTTCATGCCTTGGTGATAATCTTTGATGCAACATCGACGACTGAACTCCTTCGATACAACATCGACCTCGGACCCATTTGAAGCCTAAACGGGAAGGCCCAAAATGACGTTTACCATATAAACATACGGTAACACGATTGTAAACATACAATTCCGAGTGTTTTGGGATGGAATTGCTATTAATCCGATTGGATTGTGAAAAGCTTTCACAGGGTGAAGGCAAACAATTACCCAAAGGACACTCAACATGAGGGCAGAAAGGTCATTCCATTCTTTAAATTGACCTAATAATCATTTAGTAACTCACCGTAAGAAAAATCTTTCACGGCAGTCACGGATGACGTGGAGGAGAATACTCCCAGTCCAATGCAATAATACGACGGACGGATCTCATCCAGGTGGCCCACTACTTAATCAATTATTTTACTTGTTTAATTAAGTGGAGTGATTTCTACGAGCTCTGGCAAGCCGGAGGGTTGTGGGTGCCGCTGACGGTGATCTTCGCGTTTATGCAAGACGAACTGAACGTATTCTCATTCAGGGGTGGTCCGTTGTACTCGAGGTCGACGTTGGAGAGTTGGATGTTCTCGCATGGGTTCTTCGAGCTGCAAGTTAACGACACCACGCTGCTCGAGACTGTTGTCCCCCTTATGTCCGTGAAGGTGACGTCCTGGATCTTCACACTCGAGGGCTGCAATATAGAGAAAAGGGACGGAGTCGTGAATTGTTTTGTCGACCATGGGTTGAATTTAAGACTGCTTTTTGGGGATCGCATGTGTACCTTTGTGATCTTGTGAAATCCGTAGTTCTGGTCGATGATGACCGGGTTCTCCACGCTGTCCATGACGATATTCTCGAATATGATGTCCGAGGCCACGAGCGGTTTATTCCCAGGGAAGCTCTTGATACGGACGCCGTTGGTGGTGTTCCTCAAAGTGCAGTTGCTCACCCTGACTGTCTG
>JARUPW010000271.1:22500-113206 GCA_029817735.1 Melastoma sanguineum | reverse complement strand
AAAGTTCTTTCGTTGTTAGAAGGATTATACTCGCAACAATACCGTATTTGTAGTGGTCTTGGTCGACATGTTTTTTGTCAATGTGGTGTAGAATGTAATTTGAAAACAGCTTCAAATGCAAAGAATTATGGTCGGAGATACTATGGTTGTCCTCGTTACAAGGAATCAGATGGTGGGTGTGGATTTTTTCAATGGATTGATCCCGTAGGTGGTGGAGATGGTAGTTGTGGAGGTGCGTCGGAGATTGAGAAGATTGCTGATATTGAGGCTAAATTGAGGAAGACGGAGGTTGAACTAATCAAAGCCAAAGCAAAAATCGAAATGTTGAAGAATGGGGAGAACAGATATATTTGGATGTGTTGTTGTTTATTTTCAATAGTATGCATTTTAGCCTTTGTAATTGTTGTTAAGTGAAATTAGTGTTATGGGATGATGTACCTGTTTGGATGTTTTAGCATCAGTGAGGAAGTTGTAAGTATTTGGATCATTTTGCATTATTTGATGGGGTACCTCTTTGGTTATTTAAACAGCTGATTTGGAGAATTGGATAACTGGATAACAATAGGAAAATCAATTTCAAAATGATTTGGATAACTGAACCCATGGTTTGAAGGCATCAACAGTGACTAAACATAAACAACTACAGAAAAGCAGCACATTTGCAATGGTTTGATAACAAAACATAATTCTTCAACGCTTCAAAAGACAACTGCAGACCAACAGCAGACCACCAACAGTAGACCAACTTCATCACATGCTTCCTGCATTGATAGCATTTCCAGAAGTGAAACTTGGTCCAGCTATTGCAGATTCTTGGGTTGCACTCGTCCCCAGATTGTAGCTACTCTGAGGCGGCTCCATATTGTTGCTACTTTGCGGCGGCTCGAAATTGCTGTCCATTCTTCCCCTGCCCCTGCTCCTGAATGCACTGCCCCTGCCCCTGCTCCTGCCTGTACTGCCCCTGCTCCTGCCCCTGCCTCTCCCTCTGTTTGTTGTGTCAGTGGTGGTTCCATATTCCTGTAAATGAATAAACAAGCATAAATGACCAAAATATGTGAACATGGCCTGAATGACATATTATATTACCCTTGTCTTACCAAAAGTATAAGAGCATTTTCTTGTTGCTTCGATCGAACAGACTGGTCAGAAGTGGAGGCTGCAGGTCGTGCTTTGCAGGACCTTTTGTTGTGGCCATATCCCATACATCTTCTGCATTGCATTTGGAGTCCTGTCCTTGGTAGCTTGTTGAGGTTCTTCGGTTCCTCATCTGGACCCTTCTTCCTGGCCTTTTTGGGTCGTCCTGGTCTTACCTTCAAAGGTGGAGGTAAGATGGGCTCCCCTTTAGGAGCTGGCCAAGCGACTTCTCCCTCCAACGGCTTCAGCGGGTACTTGTATGCTCTCAGGTAAGTGTCCTTCTTGAACCAGTGACTCACATAGGCCTCAATATCATGTTTCATGAAGTTCATGCATGCAACTCCATGAGAACAAGGAATTCCATTCAAGTCCCACGCTCTACATGTACAAGATGACCTAAGCAAGTTCACCACAAACTTCTCTGTCCTATAAACAACCTCAAACAGTTGACCAACGCATGGTTTGGGGACCCATTTTCCTGCATCTATCTTGATTTTTTCAACCTTGGATCTAATTTCAGGACATAGGATATCAGTCCTCTCATCAAACATTCTACTCTTAGTATACATCCTTTGCATAAGAGCTGACGCTAACATCTAGCATTGTCAACAATAGGTCTACTCCTAGGCAATGCAATGTAACTATTAACGTCTCGCATAAGTTATATCGTTGCATCACATTTGACATTAGTGTTAAAATACACCTGCAATGAACAATTAAACTAAATAAAGCTCATAATCTGACAAAAAGTTACCACAATGTAAGCAGTGATTGAAAAGTTGAATGAAATCAGATGCCTAAAATGAAAAGAGACCACATTACCTAAAATGACAAAAAAATGACAGTAGAAAGTAATTACCTTGCAAAAATGCTCCGGACCTTGCTTCAGAAAATCTTTCTGCCGCTTGCTTCGGAGAACTGTTCATGTTCAAGAGAGCCTTTTGGTATGCTGCCTCGTGCCGTGCCTAACACAAGCCCAAAAACCTCTTCTTCAGGAATGACCACGATGGGTGGATTTCTATTGCATAGAATGTGCCTTGCGCAATTCGGTGTTCGGCAAGAGGGCCAACTCCGTAACAGCATGCATCAATCCCTAAAATGACAGCCTTACGTTACAAAACTGAATATTTAAGTAAACTGAATGAAGCAAATGGAAATAGTTTAGAGCAAACCTTCTGCTTGTCACTGATAAAAGTCCACCCCCATTACCATCATTCACTCCTAGATCAGCAAAAGGATTGACAAAAACACATCCAAGATAAAGTATTCTCTCCTTCAACTATTGCCCATGCATGGGAACATATGATTGTTACCGTCACGACCCACAGCACACAAAAAGAACCTCCTGCAAGATGCTTGAGAAAAAGGTCCCATCAAAACCCAACCACGTCCTGCATCTTCTCTGAACCCCTTCCTAATTTCATCAAACCCTACATACAGACGCTTGAAAGTAAATTAAATAATCCCGCACTTGGCGTAAATTCTGTCTCAAGCTGAAGTACTGTTCGGGACATCTTACTGAGGTATGCACATAACTCCTTAATTTCTTGTAAATGCACCTCAAGTGTCCATGCAATAGCTTCTGAGCATGCCACTTGGCACGGTACACTTGCCATTTGTCTACCTGAATGGAATATTTTTCCATCAAATCCACCATGATGTCACTCGCTGTCACTGTTTCAATAGGCCGATTATTCTTAATGAACTCACGAGCCAACCAATCAACACTAGCCTGACGATTTTTCAACGATCTAGTACATTGTGTTCGGTGTTGCACGACTTAACTACAACAGTTGACTCCCGTTGCAACCACCCAACATAAACCCGCCAAGGACAGCCCTCAGAACATGCCACCTCCATCCGTTTCTTATCACTTCTAACCCAATGAATGTTCACACCATTATAAATGGCATAATCCTGGACAGCATATCTAAATTGCTCTAAGCTGTCAAATGTCAATCCAATATCAAACACTAATTCCTATGATCACAACCTGGATCATACATCCTTGACTTCACCCCACTGGCTGCTAATTGTCCTTGATTCTCAATCAACCCATCATCGACAACTCATCCTGAGACCCAGCATAATCTGAATTTATTTCACTGTCTAAATCAACATCCAAGTCCATCTCACTCTGTAATCCCTCGGGCACCTCATTCTCAACCGACGGCTCTTCATTTCCCAGATGCTCATACCTCAAATTGTAAGTTTCCAAATGCTCATTATCCAAATCCTCATCTATTTCCTCCATATCAGGAACACTTCTCTCATCACCCTCAATATATATATGGATATATTTCGCTTCTAACAAGAATGAGACCATTTCACCTACTTCACTATCTGTGTACATTTCTCTCAAACCTTTAGATAAACTATGGCGAGGCTTGACAAACCACATTTTACTAGGTTCGTACCCAGACTTTCTAGCCAAGTTCAATATCGTAAAATACCCAATCTTATCAACATCAACATCCTCAAACTTGCTTAATTTTCCCCCAACATACCTAACACGGCCTGACCGACTTAGCTTCCCTCCCACATGGAAAATCAGATCTCCCCTTAGTACATCCATCACAACCTAAACCCTATACAAAATCAGTTTTACTAGACCTAGGAACCAATACTTAGCAGAAAAATGAAGAAGGAAAACAACGAAACACTTACCAGAAGGAGTCTTGAGAAGCACGAATATGGAGGGTTCTGAAGTTTCTTCAAATTGGGACTTCCTGAAATGAACGAAGGGAGCTGACGAGTAACGAAGGGGACAGACGAGGGCCTCGGGGAACCATGAGAGGTCGGGGACAGACGAGGGCCTAGCACGAAGGGAGGACGGGGAAGTGTAGGCCACTCGTTCGGGACGGCCGATGGGAGGACTGGGGTACAAAGGGGAACAGAGGGGACCGGTTATGGTATGAAAAGGGGGGAAATCGATTCTGGGAACAGACCTCGCGGATGAAGGGGGTGATAATCGATTCTGCTAGTGCGTGGGTATGGGGGTATTATCGGTTTTTCAGTGAACAGCGTGGGTAATTTGGAAAATTCACCACCATAACGGCAACGAATCAACGGCGTTACTCCACGTGTGAATCCACGTAGGATTCCGTTAGTTAGTCCGATAACGGAGGATGGATTTGCAATAACGGCGTCAGATGGGGTTGTGGGAGGTGTAATTTTAGACGATATGATAGATCTGTCAATTTTGAAATAGTACAGGATATATTTGTCAATTTGGCCTTTTTTTTTTATCAGAAGGACCTCCCCCCGAATAAGGACATAGGGTAGGAATTTTTGTTTCCCCCACGTTCCACTAATCCCACTCTCCCCCTCTAATTCCGCCTCTTACTCGATTTCTCTGATAAAAAATGGGAAAGTGGATCGGATCAATCCGTTGGGACGAGGAGAATCTTCGCTAGTGAAGCAGGGAAAACGTCCTTTTACAGCGGGATTCTCGTCGGGTGGGAGGCCTTGACTGATTTTTCTTTACTTTTTTTTTTTTTTACTTTTCAAATTGATTTGGACTTAAATGAAAATCTAGAAAGTTGTAAATTATTCCTTGAATTTTAAAGTGGTTTTCGATTTAGTCAAAAATCAAAATTAAACTAAAAGAAAGTAGTAGAAATGCTTAAAAGTTCATGAAAGGTTTAAAAGTCACATTGTCGCTTAATGAAAATGCAACTACGATATTAGTTTCATGTAACTAATTTTTAATTTAAAATCAATTACCTAATCATGTTTAGGGATGATAAGCATTAATCAACGTGTTCAACGATTTTTTGTGAAACCGTGAGCATGTTCGATAATCTTTAAAATTTAAAGAGCACCGTCAGTTAAGGTTAATCTTAATCTAATCGCATGTGGAGTGTTTTGGGTTAACGACCAATTCGGGGGATCTACAGTAAGGGTGAATAGTAATGTACATAGTTTGGAGAGTTATATCAAACCAGAGTGCGGTTTGCCGCTTTCTGAAGCTTTTGCGGCCTAAGTCGAGACTTGACGAAGCTATATGAGGCAATGGGAATCGCAAACAGATCTTTATATATCTATCCACCATTTTTTTGTGGAAGCTGAGGACTTGGTATGGGGTTGGTGAAATCATCACAGCTGTATCCCTATGATTGAAAATTGAGTGAAGACGTCTTGCCTAACGAATTCATATAGATCGGTCCAGCTGAAATGTGTAGGTATATGGCCCTTTCAATGGAGCCACTACTTTTCGTGCTGGCTCGTCGCAATAAGGTTTGTCTTTTTTTTTGTTGCTGGCAGTAGATTCACGGCAGCCCTAAAATCATGCAAGTGTTTGCCGGATCCCTTTACAGAGACGGAGAAAATGAAGTTCGAACTAATCTCAGATGTCTTTAGGAACTAAAGCTGCCGTAAGAATGCAGGAACACCAAGGCTTTAGGGTAGCTGCCAGAATATTTTGCATTGCAGTCAGAGATCAAACATGGGCTAAAACACCAGCCCAACGAGACAATCATTGGCCCCGATATTGCGTGACTGTAGGAGAGAATCCGATGGCTCGAAGGCCCACCAATTTGGACGACAATATTATCGCGAAAATCTTCTGCAATAAGTTTTACTACGCAGTTTCGCCTCTAACGAGATTGTCCTCCTTGCGTTTGAGCACCCAAAAGAGTAAAAATGGACGACTTTTCATACCTAGGATGAGGTAAAATCACATCAGTGGGGGAGTCAAAATCCATCCCGATCGTGTGAATCGGGGACCAGAGAGCTGTTCTCTGACCAAGTTAAGCAGAAATTGTTAAGTTGGGCAAGTGTATAGACATATGGCGAAAGTTAGATATAAGCCCAATCATTTGAGATGGGCTTATATCTAAGCAACAGCTAAGCAGCGAAGCCACCTCTTTGAGGTCGCTACGAGTTTGGGTTGAGCCGGATCAAAACGACCCGTCGGGGTCAAGTTCAACTCACTGGATTCACGAGTTGTAAGCCATAGGATAACTCTACAAATCAACATGTCAATCCCTTGGATTGTTCTTGCCGTCGGAGCATATATATGCATGATGTATAATTTTAATTAGCATAAATGCACCAATAAATAAGAGTGTTGTAAAGGGGCATGGACAAACCATTATAAGGTTGAGCTCGTGAAATAAGAATTGCTTGTTATATTCGTTGTGAGCATTCCTCGAATGTGAGCAAGAATGATACACGAGAGTACGTGAGCATAACTCCGTGAGCGGGTAATGCTCCTGAAGGAGTGACAATGCCACCGAAGTCGAGAAATTTTTCTGAATTCGACTCGTTCCATGTTATTTATGCATAAATAGTGTCGGTAGGTATTCGTCGGTTCGGTAAATCGGTTCGGTCAACATATTGGTCACGAGTTGAAAATCATGTAAATCGGTTCGGTAACCCCTATGTGGCTTATGGGTTTAGCTCAAGGATCTATCGGTTACCGGTCGATGCTAGTTTTAATGGGTCGGGTCGGGTCCGAGTTCAGACTGGGCCCATTTGCCACCTCTAATCTCATCCTTATGAAATGACACTGTTTTTCACGGTTTAAACCCACAAGTACACTAGACCTATAAATAATAAAGTAATGAGTAAAGATCATGCTTCCTTTTGCCCAAAGATGATAACTAAATTATAGTCAATGATTAAAACGGGAATTTAAGAAAATAAATTAAAATGGAATTAAATAAGGAAATGAGAATTAATCAAAATATGAGAAAAACATAGGATTCTGTGTTCCCTCAATTTTTCACTATCACTCAATCCTCTATATCATTAATTTATTTAAAACTTATTTACTAAACAAAGTTTCTAGTCACTCCATTCATCTTCAGACCTACGGAAGAGAAATACCTAATTCAACTTTAACATGCAATGAAAACACCACCAATATAGAAGCTCACATGAAACATAATTAAAACGAAAATAACATCCGGACTAACAACAACAGCATTAAAATTCCGAATATCTAACACATGCATACGAGATTCATACTCTAATTTCTTGTTGGGTTATGTATTTTGGTTTGGGTATGGATATATGGAAGCAAAAACGACTTGTAGGTGTATATGGTATATTTTTGGGTATGGGTATGTGTTCCCGGTATTGGGAACAAACTTCTTCACAGCAAAAACTCGAGAGCAAAAGCTCTCTTTAATTTTATTGAACGAAATCAAAATGCAGGATTTTCTTTCATACGAGACAGTCCTTACCCTATGAGGGCTAAAAGAAATGTAAAAAAAATCCGATAGAATCTAAACAAAATCTTAAATAACCAAAGATATAATATCATTTCTAACTAAAAATCTAAATAATAATATCAGCAAAATATCATGATCCCAATAATCTCCTCCTTAATGTTTTCCTGCGGGATCTTCAATCTTCTTCTATTTCCTTTTATTTGCGCAGAATCTCCTGACCTCCTTCTGTTTCTGCCCGAACCTCCTGACCTCCTCCTGTTGGTTCCACGACTTCTGTAGAATTATCGGGGTGTAGGGTTCATAATCACCATTTACTACTTCCCACAAATCTGATTATCGTAGGATTATCAGGGAGTGGGGCTAATCATCATTCTTCAATACTTCCCACAAATCCCTACCTTGCATAAAAGAAGAGAAACTGATCGCTTTCATCTCCTCCTAGGACGAAAAATATTGCTCTAATATCCAATACCCAAAAATATACCATATATACCTACAAGTCGTTTTTACTTATACATATGCATACTCATACCAAAATACATGACCCAACATTTCTTAAGAGTGAAATGGGTGACAGTTAAGCCCGGGTAAGTCGTTGGGGGGTTGTAAGTTTAAAGTCGATGTGGATGTGGGCTTCCCCCCCCCCCCCGGCGGCTGTCCATGGCCATGGGCTCCTGACACCGACACGAAGCCCTCTTCTCTAGATGGCCATGTCGAACTGGGTGGCCCCATGAAAGGGCTATTACTCCCACAGCACCAGTTTTATCATCATCCATCGTGAGGCTCAAATCTGAAGCCACTCGCTTAAGGGGGATCGGATGCCAAAATAGTTGAACCAACTTGTTGTCGTTTAAGGTTTTTTCTTATATAACATTTCCTAGCGACCGACACCTTTGCATGGCCCCCACTTAAGACGTGTCAATGAATTCACTCGATGAAATAATTGGGAAAGTTGAAAGGCCAACATCTCACCACATTTAACAAGACAAGCCATTTCTTATCTTTTAACAAGAACAAAAAAGAGTAATCTAATGCCGGCGGGTACTCTTAATTTGTTTAATTATTCCCAAAGGCTTGAGAATCAAACCACATCCAAGGATGAAGATGGACATACTTGTTGGGATGATGATATCTGGAACTTGTTGAATTGGGTTGGCATTATTCCTCAGAGACAAAAAGATCCAGGAATTAGGAGGGATTGTCTGTCACTCAAGTTAAGTTGGAACAGAAGGGATGATAATTTGGTTTTTAAAAAGGAGCAACTTTCGTCAGCCTTTGTTTCCCCAAGTGGACGACTGAAGAGATCATGTGACAAACACCCAACTTGTGAACCAAGTGATACTTTGCCCTAATTCAGAGACAAACCCTACATTTCACAATTGAACCACCCCCCCCCCTAAAATTGCCCCATTTCACATTCTTCATATCTTTATTATTTGGTGACGTCATATTTTGTCAGAAACGGAAGGTTTTACCATGTGACCAAAGAAAGAGGGCCTGTGGGCATCCTAGATTTGAACAGAACCCACTTGCTATTCTTACCTCCTATTCAACCGATGTCTTACTGATGCTTTTACTAAAAGGTTAAAATTCTTAGTTGAATTTTCAGTGATAAATACAAGCAAAACCATTAGACCGCAACCTAAATCCCAACCTGTCTCTTATACACATCTAGATGTGTATCCCTCCACCGTAATGAAGCCAGTGAGGCCTCTTTCCGCCGTGTCTCTTGGCGTGTCCCTCCTCGTGCTCCTCCTTGTGGCCGTGCCCGCCACCCATGCCCATAACATCACGCGTATCCTCGCCAAACACCCTCAGTTCTCCACGTTCAACCACTACCTCACTGTTACCCACCTTGCCGGCGAGATAAACAGCAGGCTCACCATCACCGTGCTTGCCCTCGACAACTCTGCGATGTCCTCAATCCTCGACAAGCACCTCTCCATCGGTTCCCTGAAGAACCTGCTTTCGCTCCATGTACTCGTTGACTACTTTGGCACCAAGAAGCTCCATCAGATCGGCGACGGGACCACCCTCACCTCCACCATGTTTCAGGCCACGGGTGCAGCCCCAGGTACCTCGGGATACGTTAACATTACCGACCTTAATGGCGGGAAGGTCGGGTTCGGTGCCGAGGACAATGGAGGGACCCTCGACTCTGTTTTTGTCAAGTCGATCGCTGAGATCCCTTACAACATTTCTGTCCTGCAGATCAGCAAGGTACTGATCTCGACATTTGCATCTTATGTGGAATCGGGTTTGGGTCGAAATCTAAGTTTGGTTTATTGATTGCCTCGGTAAGGCCTTGAGCTCCCCGGAAGCAGAGGCACCAATGCCAGGGCCGAGTGACTTCAACCTGACCACAATCCTCAGGAAGCAGGGGTGCGAGGCTTTTGCAAACCTCATCGTGGAATCGGGAGCGGACAAGACGTTTGAGGAGAACATCGAAGGCGGCCTGACCGTGTTCTGCCCTGGCGACACGACTCTCAGCGCCTTCGCTCCCAAGTACAAGAACCTGACAAAATCCCAGAAGTTGTCGCTTCTGCTCTACCACGGTGTCCCGGTCTACCAGTCCATGCAGATGCTGAGGTCAAACAACGGGTTGATGAACACCCTGGCAACCAACGGGGTAAACAAGTACGACTTCACTGTTCAGAACGACGGGGAGGTAGTGACGCTCGAGACCAAGGTGGTAACGGTGAAGATCACAGGGACAGTCATCGACGAGGACCCATTAGTCATCTGCAAGATCGACAAGGTGCTGCAGCCGAGGGAGCTGTTCAAGGCCACGGAAGCAGCCGCAGCCTCGCCAAAGGCCAGCAAGGGGAAGAGCACCAAGGAGGCTGATGGGCCGGTGGCGGATTCCCCCGAAGGCGATGCGGCGGACGTGACTGCGGACAGCGCGAATGATGCAGGAGTGGTGGGGCCGAGGGACGTGAGGTTGGGCTTGGGAGTGATGCTTGGTTTGGTTTTGTCGGTGGTGGTTGTGTGAATGTAAAAGGAAATTTGTGTGGTTTGGGGGTATTGCTTCGGTTTTGTATTAAAAATTGGGCTGTCGGGGACTCAGACACGATACTTGTGTGCTTGTTTATGCATTAATTGTATTAATTCACATGGCTCGGCTTCCACATATCATCGCTTAGCAACACCGCTGTTCTCCATTGCATCGGCTGCTTTAATTACGAACTCCTCTCCAACTTCTCTCGCCGCACCCTGACACTGCACGTGACAATCTCGAATCACATCGCTCGACTCGCTGGCCTCGTTTTCGGCACACAAACGCGGGAGGAAGAACCACCTCTTTCATGTAAATCACAGGGAAGAGAGGAAAAAATGCAGGAGAAATGATCATCCTTTCTGATAAACCAAAACACTATTTAACTATTTCCCTTCGGGGGTGGAGTCATCAGTCGAGCCCACTTATTCCGAAGTTGGGCTCCGGAATATATTAACTTATTGGAAAAAAGGCTTGGTTGATTCCGAGGAAAAATAAAAACAAAAACTTTGAGGAGTCCTCCTGAGTCATTCATACCTACAGAGAGGAGGGACTTTGGCTATTTCAGTACAACCAAACCAATAAAAAACCACTTGTCCCATTTTCTACCAAATCATCCCAAACTTTTATTGAAAATAAAAACACATAATTATTCCAAAATCATCTCACTTAACCCATTTTTTACAAAATCATTCCGGTGTACACGTCTAAACTTTTATAACAGTTGGTGTTGGCTGCTTCACGACGACTTTTACTATTATAACAAATCGAAATGATCTAAAAAGAGTAACATTAATGGTTAGGAAAAATAGAATAAACAGCAATGAGTAAAAAAATAAAAACGTGATTTGTTTATAATATATAATTAAGGAGAAATCAATAATTATGTCACATCATCTCGGAGTCAACAATATATGTATATATAAAAATTGTATTAGATAGTGAGGCGTGGGTGTCGTGGAGGAACTTTCCCTTTCCTGGTCGTACTTACCTTCTGGTTCGAACATCACTAAGCAGTTCCCAATTTAAGGTGGTCCGATTGGATCCCGATTTACTGAGTTCGCCCCACCACCATTTTGTCTTCCCTATTGGACCCCAACATACGTGAGTGAATCATTATGAATGAATGATGTCGGATGTTTTAGATCTGCTATGTCGTTGAATGACCACCCGGTGTCTTTTTTGTCCCAGGTAAAAAGTGATTGATTGGTGGGACTGTTCTTCATGGCGGCTGTTCTGTCTTCGCAGAGCTGTTACGGCCACGGGCTCGGGTTCTCGTTCTCTGTTTCGTCCTCGGTTCCTGCCGAATTCGAGGGGCCACGACGTAGGACTAGCGCCGATCCTTGGCATAAGTCCAAGGGCTTGCTGGTGAGGATGAGACGGGCCGGTTCGCCCGATAAGTTGGGCACCAATGGGAGAGCGGTTAAGATGGTGCCTGCTAGCGAGGTGATGAAGAGGAGACCCCCATCGGCAGATAAACTGGAGATCGTTAATGGTTTGCAGCGGGTTGTCAACGGCACGGGCATAGTCGAGCGGGAACCTACCTCCCCCTCGGTGTTTCAGATTAATGGGATTGATGAGCGTTTGCCTCCCTTGGAAGAACTGAAGGTTCTGCCTTCTGACGAGGGATTCAGTTGGGCAAAGGACAACTATAGTTCCCTGCAGAGGAGCATTGATGTTTGGTCCTCTGTGATTTTGCTGCGGATTCGTGTTTTGTTGGACAATGCCAAATGGGCGTACCCAGGAGGCTTCAGGGAGGACAAGCAGGTGTGGTCCTGGGCTAGTTGCTTCGATTTTATAGAGTCTGGGAAGCAAGACCGCATGGTTTGTTACATTTCATGATGCAGAAAGTTCGACGGAGGAGAACCGCCTCATGGCTACGGGAACGGGTACTGCAGCTTGGACCGACCTTCATAAAACTCGGGCAATTATCTTCAACCAGATCTGATTTGTTCCCACAAGAGTTTGTCGATGAGCTCGCCAAATTACAGGTATACCACTGCTGTATAACGAGATATTACTATCTAACTAATGCAGTCACTGCGATTCAAGCATGTTACTTGGTTGGACCAAATTGCCTTAATCGTGTTACCATTCAGGACAGCGTCCCCTCGTTCTCATCCGATAAAGCCAGAGCCTTTATTGAAAACGAACTCGGAGCTCCTGTAGATGTTCTATTCAAGGAATTTGAGGATAGGCCGATTGCTGCTGCTAGTCTTGGTCAGGTGTTTTACTATTCTATGTTATGTTCCTCCACAGCGTAACTATCTACAGTATGCTCTATGGATTTGTTGATATTATTGTTTGTACTTTCCCTCGCTGAACGAAATGAGACTTGATTAAGAACTACACTTTCAAAGCTATGACATGTGCAGATAAACGCATTTGATCGCCACAACATTGAAGATGATATATGTCAATGTAGATTTTAAGGTTGTCAGCAACAGAATCTTGCTGTAATGGTTCCAAGCTGGGATCATAGGTTCAAGTAGAGTAGGATCGGCTTGTTAACATTAGGATCTGTCTGATCATATTGGGATCCTTACAAGCTTGCTACTTTGTGTGCTTGTCCTACATCTTTCTTCTCCCTGCGATTTTGTCATGTGACACTGCAAAGGTCTCACAGGTTCACCGTGCAATCTTGCATAACGGGGAGAAAGTGGTCGTGAAAGTCCAGAGACCTGGTTTGAAGAAACTTTTTGACATCGACATGAGTGAGTTTCCCTTTGCTAGCAGTACCGTGAGATTGACGTGTTCCCAGTCAGAATCTCGAATGCATTGGATCAGAAGTGTGTTTTTAACTTGGCAGTTTTACAGACAGCTTGGAATGGTTGTAACCCACGCTTTCATCTATTTATTAGGCAATATGAAGCTTATTGCCGAGTACTTGCAGAGGAGCGAGACTCTTGGGGGTCCGACAAGAGATTGGGTCGGAATATATGAAGAATGTTCGACGTAAGTTAAAGAACCCTTCTAAAATGATCTATGTATTCTCCACTTTGCAATGCATCCCCTGGAAGCATTAAAGATTAGACTGCTGGTGTCCTGTTACGAAGGACTTTTGTATGAAGCCACTTTTGATGTGATGCATTCAGGATTTTGTATCAAGAAATTGATTACGTCAACGAAGGCAAGAATGCGGACAGATTCCGCCGTGATTTTCGGAATGTGAAGTGGGTTAGAGTGCCAGTATGTGCTCTAGCAACCGTAAATAGTTGTATTACTCTATAAATGAGACTGATTATTATTCTTCTTCGATTTCCTCATCAGCTGGTTTACTGGGACTACACTGCGATGAAGGTGTTAACGCTGGAGTACGTACCAGGTTTGTATCGCTTGATACTAATGCTACAGAAAGCAATGCACCACAGACCATTTAGTAAATTTTCCTCTTGGTGCCAGGCGTCAAAATTGATAAACTGAATGTGCTAGACTCGTGTGGTTTTGACCGGTCTAGAATCTCATCTCACGCCATTGAGGCCTACTTGATCCAGGTAATGAAGTACAGCGGCTTGAAGTTGATTGCGATAAACTGATGCCCATTCTTGTATGATGCCCATCCTCTGACGCCTCTGAGTTGACTGGTTAAATGTGCATCGACACAGATATTGAAGACTGGGTTCTTTCATGCTGATCCTCACCCTGGAAACCTAGCTATTGACACAGACGAAGCAATCATATACTATGATTTCGGTATGATGGGAGAGATCAAGTCTTTCACCCGGGAGAGATTGCTCCAACTATTCTATGCTGTCTATGAGAAAGATGCCAAAAAGGTAGACGTTTCCTGCTGTAGAACGATCCTCCTGCAATTTTGACATGCCATCTTCCAGAAATCTGCTGTTCTACAACAGCATGTACAAACCTTTCATTTGTCAATCCAGGTTATGCAAAGTTTAATAGATCTCGGAGCACTCCTGCCATCAGGAGATCTTTCCCCGGTAGCATGCATCCTCGAAATTTGCTTACAGGTTTTACAAAATGATTGTTCCAACAGCATTTATCATTGTGGGGTACGTTCAGGTGAGGAGATCAGTGCAGTTCTTCCTTGACAACTTACTAAACCAAAGACCTGATCAACAGCAGACACTTTCCGCGATTGGAGAGGTAACAGCCAGCTTGGACCCTGTTAAAGATCAACAGAATGTGACTTTATGGCGAAACTAGTTATGGCATGCACGTGAAATGGCAGGATTTGTTTGCGATAGCTCAAGATCAGCCGTTCAGATTCCCGTCCACCTTTACCTTTGTGATAAGGGCATTCTCGACCCTTGAAGGTGTTCTTTCTATCTAAATGAGCTGTTTTGAATAAAGCTTTAATCGATTTCCAGTAATACAGTATGTCATCTTCACGGGTCATTTTGCAGGGATCGGATACATTCTTGACCCTGACTTTTCATTTGCCAAGATAGCCGCGCCATATGCTCAGGTTCTGCTTCTTACCTTGCAGTCTATTCGACATTTAAAACTTTTTGAAATTCAGCTGTCGAATAAGAAATGAGGCCGAGATGCTGATTTTTTCCAGGCCTTCTCCTCTTTCAGGAGCTTCTGGATTTGAGACAACAACAGCATTCAGGGACGCGACTCGTGGAAGAGATAAGGAAACAAGCAGACAATGTATGGACGGTGCCTTTCTTTTAGTTCACTCGGAATCATCGGTATCTTGCCTTAAGCATTACTGATTTGCTGTGTCCATATGCTTTGGACTGTCCAGGCAAGAAACAACACGATGACGATGCCTTCAAGAGTTCAGAGGATAGAGGAGTTCGTGAATGAACTCGAGGCCGGTGATCTGAAACTTCGTGTCAGAGTGCTCGAGGTACTCCTACCTGCTTTCGATTAAAGGAATCGCCCATTTTCCACCAAACTCGACTGGGCCCTAAAAAGAATTTTGTTATCCAGTCCGAAAGAGCAGCTAGGAAGGCGACAATACTGCAGACGGCAACCATATACACGGTCTTCTGTGGAACTCTGCTTAACCTCGGGGTCACGTTGAGCAGCCAGGGAAGTCGGGCCATTGCAAACGGATCGTTCATCGGAGCAGGTTTGAAAATGCAGCCACTAATCCGTCCCTTGCGCTAAAATACGCAGCCCTTTTCCTGCGTTATTTGTTGGTGAATTTTGATGTGGTTGCAGGAGTGTTCTTTGCATTGTTCCTGAGGTCAATGCAGAGGGTGAAGAAGCTTGACAAATTCGAGAAGATGATTTGATTCAGCGAAGACGAGATTGTTTTAAGTTTGATCAATCCTAGAATAATACCAATTAGCGATTTGTAGGATTATGTACATTGTTTACTTCGACATTTTTTTCCTTGTTTGAATCTTACCTAGAGATCATCACACAAGTCCCTTGTTTCTATTAAAGCAACACCAACCCACCCGACCATGATCCATCCATATCCACGGCATAATGTCGACCGTCCCCGGAACTTACCCAGAATCCAAAGACGTAGCTGCTGCTTTCCTGAGCAATGTTGTTGATAATGCAGAAACTAAGCGCCACCACAAAGGAGGTTTCGAGGGTGAAACTGCTACTCGAGGAGAAGGAGATGGCCCCGAACAGGATCCTGGGTCACAATTCTGTCTCCAAGAACATTCCGATCAGCTAAAGGTAAGCCCAGATCTGTGATAGAGTAATTTGGTACGACTAGCTTGGTTCTCCATCTCTTGTCAAAGACCTCGAACTTTCCTCGTGGTCAGGACAATCGGAGTCTGAAGGGATCGAAGGAACAAATCCCAGGAATGTCTGATGTCTCTGCCATTGGATGTCAGGGTATTCTGCCCTTTCCCATGTCTTCATTTATGTCTCGGTACTTTCGGATTTTGAATTCTTCATCAGTTCATGTGATTGGGAAGATATGATCAGAGGTGAGAAGGGAGGCAGAGGTGAAGATACTGAGCGTCTCAGTCCTGTCCCCAGGGCGTCCAGACCAAATGCTGCCCATCCGTGACGGGGACTCCGCCGACTCCCGGCGCCTGATTTCGCTCAAGGAAGGGAGCAGCTGCCAAACTAGGTTCACCTTCCTCGTCTCCAATGGCACCGTCCCTGGCCTCAAGTACACATATACTGTCTGGAAGGCTGGTATTAGGGGTAGCAAACAAACACTTGTCCTCCCATTTTCTATCGATTTTCGAGATTGAGAGGTTGCGTTTATGGACAAATTTGTGCTTGGATTTTGGTGGGAGGCAGTTCAAAACAAAAAGATACCGATGGGGAGTTTCGGCCAGAGGGAGGAGGCGTATACTTACGACTTGCCAGAGGAGACGGTCCCTCGCGGGATACTGATAAGGGGATCCTACTTCATCAGAACGAAGGTTTTATGCGTTCCATTTAGCGCGCGCACCCCACGATGGTTAACTCACCGGCTGGTATTCGCTAAAATGTCTTTTGACAGCTCGTGGATGAAGAAGGGAGGTGTTACATGGATTCCAGTTTCAATTACGAGATCCGGAAGAACTAGCAATGAAACGGAAGAGCCTACGCTGCTCCTCCAGGGACATCATCGAAACGATAACTATGATGTTACAGTAATGGGGATTGTCTGCAGCTGTTTATTTATTTTACGTTTTCTTCTTGTAGTGAAAGTTTGTTATAATAACCGTTCATCGAACGTCCCATGAGTGGTCCCCTGGTCATTCTATATGTTAGTTTTTCCTCGAAACTAACTATAAATTTCTCCGACAAGTCTATAGTCACTTCTTGTTATCCCACTTTTCTGAAGACAGTAAATTACTCTACTAATGCTTGTACCACTTCACCCTTCCCAGCCATCACTTTACACCGCTACTACCTTTGGACTTGTTCATGTTTATTGTTCATGCATTCGTCTTGGTTGCCTTACTGCATTTATCAATCCTTTATCAATCACATCTTTAGGTAAAAGGGCATACCTACATTATCCCGTTTCTCCCGTACAAGAACGTCCACATGGAGTTCTGATATGAAACATGTAGTAAACATAATACCAACATTACATGTATCTACTCATCAATTTTGTTGTCGATCCTCTCCTAATCCATACACGTAGATATCCAATTTTCTCGGTAAGATTTGATGGATATATTTTCCCCCGGCCTCAGCATAGAAAAGCTTTTATCATACGAGATTTTTGTTGCTAAAGAATCCTCTTTTATGTACATGTTGTCTAGCCTACTCCATGAAGAGATCATAATCATCTCCTTTGTAAAAACTCGTTGGATAAATACATTTGAATCGCCGTCAAAGTTGGAGCATTCATCTCTTCCCATTGTTCATTCATCAACTTCAAAATGTTATTCAATTGATTATTGTTGTTGTGCGGGTACTAAAAGGTTCCAGTACCGGAAAGCGCCTGCCCTTTGCACAAGGAAGGCTAGAACAGCTATGAAACATGGGCAGCAAAGAGCTAATGGGCCATGACGACGATAACCGGAAAGCTGCACGATAACACGCACATGGAAATCCTTTAGGATGAATGCTCCACCAGAGCAGAATCCGGTAAGTCGGTGACTGAAAAAGTACAACCTAACTACTCCATATGGCATGTTTGGTAGTTTAGGTAAGGAAATGTCATTGAAAGTGAATTAATAACATACTTCATATTTTATTTTTAACACAGTTTCAAGATTAATAGCGAGGGCGGATTGATAGTTGGTCTGTTTAGGCCGAATCGAGTGTGACACAATTTTGGCGGCTGGACAAGGGCTCGTACCTTGGGCCACTTTTTGTCTAAGGCTACTTTTGTGGCATATAGGTACCGAACATGTAGTGGAAACACCACCTGGCCTAGTAGGATAGGGTAGATTCACCCAAAAGTATGGGATTGGACCATGCGCGGACACACACCCTGAACAAGGGCGCCATCCCTCGAGTTTTGTTCCTTAATGACGTCATTTGGCGAAATATTTCACCAGATGACGTATTAAGTTTCAATATTCCTTTAATGACCCACCAAAGTCGGTCTTTGTAAGACCGACTTCGATCATCAAGGAAGTGGACCTTTGTAAGGCCGACTTCGGTCTTGGCGAATGGATGTCAGCCTTTCGTGTTAATTTTTTTTTTGCCTTCGAATTAAAAAAAAAAATTGCCTAAGTGAGAAAGGCCGACTTCCCATTAAATATTTTTCTTTTGCCTTCGAATTAAAAAAAAAATGCCTAAGTGAGGAAGTCGGCCATACAAAGGCCGACTTTCCTCGTGTGAATGGCCATTGAATTTTTTTTTTTTTACTAAGTATAGGGAAGCCGGCCTTTATAAGGCCGACTTCCTTGGGGATGGAAGTCGGCCTTTGTACTGACTTTGGTGGGTCATTAGAGGAATATTAAAACTTAAGGCGTTATTTGGTGAAATATTTTGCCAAATGACGTCATTAAGGAATAAAACTCCGCCATCCCTCTTGTCCTTAGGAAAATTACGAGTTTTGTTCCTTAATGATGTCATTTGGCGAAATATTTCGTCAAATGACGCATTAAGGAAAATAATTCACGAACTAACCCACCTAAGTTGGCCTTACAAAGGCCGACTTCGGTTCACAAGGAAGTGGGCCTTTGTAAGGCCGACTTCGGTTTTGGGGAANATTTTTTTTTGCCTTCTAATTAAAAAAAAAAATTACCTAGAGGGGAAAATCGGCCTTTGTAAGACCGACTTCCCATTAAATACTTTTTTTCCCCTTTCAATTTAAAAAAAAAAATTGAGGAAGTCGACCTTTATAAAGCCGACTTCTTGAATTTTTTTTTTTTTTTTTTTTTTTTTTTGAATTAAAAAAAAATGCCTAAGTGAGGGAAGTCGGCTCGTAAGGCCGACTTCCCATTCATTAATTTTTTTTTTTTTTGGCCTTTGAAAATTATTTTTACATAAGTGAGGAAGTCGGCCCTTGTAAGGCCGACTTCAGGGTGGTCTGTTTAAAGTCGGCCTTACAAAGGCCAATTTCCTTCATGCAGCGTCTCAGACTTCGTTTACTAAAATTTTTTCTAGTGAAGTCGGCCTTTGTAAGGCCGACTTTGGTGGGTTAGTTCGCGAATTTGGAAACTTAATGTGTCATTTGACAAAATATTTCGCCAAATGACGTCATTAAGTAACAAAACTCGGAAAATTACATTGTTGTTTATAAAAAGAAAAGGAATTGACTTAAAATAAACTATCCATTATGATGATCACGGATGATCTAATTAGTACTTTAAAAATTGCAGCTTTTAAATCTGTAGCACTAGGTTTCGACAAATGACTAGTCTTCTTCCTCCACGTAATAATAATAATAATAAAACTTATTATCATTGGATCCGACAATACTTTCATAAAGAAAGGAGAAAGAAAAAGTCACAAACCACCGGTGGTATTTTTGTTTTTTAATGCCATGTCTTGCTGTGTACGTAAATTATTTGTTTATTTGTGGCCGATATCGATGTGATCTGATCTATAGGGCCGGGGGAGAGCTTCATCTTCCTCAAGAGAGAGAATCTCGACCTCAGAAAAATTGGACTGGAGGGAGGTGAGCCAAGCCAAGCCAAGCCCTAACAATGTCGAACCAAGATATCACACCACCTCAAGTCATAACATGCAGAGGTACGTGAGAAAAATAAACAGCAAGAAAACCATCCACTCCTTTCCTTGACTGGGGATTGTTGCCGCAGCCGTCGTCTGCTGGGGTCCGGACCAGCCCCTGAAACTCGAGGAGATCACCGTGGATCCTCCCAAGGCCTCGGAAGTCCGTGTCAAGCTCCTCTACGCGAGCGTCTGCCACACCGACTTGCTTGGCTCCCGCGGGAAACCTGTGGTCAACTTCCCGCTGGCGTTCTTTCCCTTCGTTTCCCTCTAGTTGGATTTCTGTTTAAATTTCCTCCTTCGTTGTTCCGATGCAGCTGGTGTTCCCTCGGATTCTCGGGCACGAAGGCGTCGGGTGAGTCCCAACTTTGCGAATTGATCTTCTGTCCTGTTTTGGGAGGAAACGCCTGAAGGTTTGTTTAATGGAATGAGTGTAGGGAGGTGGAGAGCCTGGGATCGGAAGTGACGGGCTTCAAGATAGGAGATGTCGTGGTCCCGGTTTACATTGGCGAATGCGGCGGCTGTAGCAACTGCAAGAAGGACAAGACGAACCTGTGCCTGGTTAACCCGCTCTCGCTCAATGGCCTGTTGCATGACGGGACTTCCAGGATGTCTGCTCAAGGAAAACCCCTGTTCCACTTCCTCTCCTGCTCCACGTGGTCCGAGTACACGGTCATCAATGCCAGCTACCTCGTGAGGGTGGACTCTGCTGTAGAACCCCGACACGCAAGCTTCTTGTCATGCGGATTCTCCACCGGGTACGGGGCTGCTTGGAAGGAAGCCCATATCGAGCCCGGATCCACTGTGGCTGTCCTAGGCCTGGGCGCTGTCGGTCTCGGGGTTGGTTAATGTCATCCCTTCATAATCGTGCTCATCTTGTGGTACTATTCCGGATCAGTTGGCTCTGAGATTCTTTTGCTGTGCAGGTAATAAAAGGATCGAGTATTCTTGGAGCGACCACCATAATCGGTGTTGATCTGAACGAGGCGAAGAGAGGCAAAGGGGAAGCGTTCGGGATGACTCATTTCCTGAATCCGAATCAATCCGAAAAGTCAATCACTGAACTGATCCAGGAGATGACGGGTGGGATGGGAGTGGATTACTGCTTCGAATGCACCGGCGTGACTGGTCTTGTGAGTCAGGCCGTCGATTCCACCAAACCGGTACAAGCCAATCTCAATCACCTCCACAGAAGGGAGATTGATCAGTTTCTCGATTGGCCTGCAGCAGTGTACACTAACGGTGATTCAATGTGACGATATTGCCCAGGGTGGGGGCATGGCGGTGATTATTGGAGCAGGAGATGAGAATGAACTCCATATCAATTTTATGTCCCTGATAATGGGCCGGACGATCAAGGGTACTATCTTCGGGGGAATCAAGCCAAGATCAGATCTCCCTGTCTTGTTCGATAAATGTGAGCGCAAGGTTAGGCCGTACTCCTCTTCATCGCCAACGCTCAGGTTCATGATTCTCACCAGAAGCACTAACGAGTTTGTCTCATCCTCTTCACTGTGGGCGCAGGAAATTCAGCTTGACCAACTCGCAAGCCACGAGATCAGCCTGGAAGAGTTGCCGAATGTCGAGGAGATACTGAAGGAGGCTGATTGTGTCAAGATCTCGATTAAGTTATAAGAGTCGTTCATCCAAAATGCGGCCAGAATCAGCGATTGCAGTGTCGTGTTTTCAGTTTCTCTTCTCCTCATGAATGAATGAATACTTGCATAAGTCTAAGTGCAAGCAAAAATAAACTTCATTACATTCAGATTGTAAACCAAGAATATCTCCTCAGCGATGGAGCTGTTGGAGCTGTTGTCCTTTCCTAGCGAAGCAAGCCCTGTCAGGGAGTCAGCCATGGTATAAACGGGAGATCCATTACTAATTAAAAGATGCTCCGTGCAATGTCCGAAAGCTCAGCTCGTGGTTTAAAGATGATGGACAATCGACGGCAAGAATCCAAGCGACTCAAGGGATCAGCATCGAACGCAACAAGCCAAGCGAGCTGTCATCACCAGAAACTCTGGTAAGCAAAACAGTTTGCCTGCCCTTCGTGCAAGGCTAGAACAGCTACCAAAGCGCTCGCTAAATACTCTTAATGATGTTTTATAAATTAATTATGAATTAACTTTAAAATTCAGCAAAACATGATTAATGATGCTTTGTAAATTAAGACGGTGCACAAGACATGATACCGCGCGATGAACCAGTGAAAATGCGTCACTAATAGTTGCTTCAGCCGACGGTACTGCTGCCGATGATATGACGTCCCGACGGGACGCAGATATTCAGGGAAGTGCGGGCTTCAACAACTTGTCTTGTTACGGGATCGTTTTATCGTAAGTTCTCGAGCACGGTATGATCGGCATGTGCTTCATTTGTTTTTTTATCACGTGTGCTTGTGATTGTTGTTAAGAGATCCATGTTATCACATGTGACACGATTGTGAATCCAACACCAATATTTCGTTCTCACAAAAAAAATTAGTGATTTTTTTAAACCATTTTTTGCAATAACAAAGTATTCGTGCATTTGAGAAATTCTGTGACAATGAAATATAAATTCTAAATATTTCATAAGGTCTTTCACAAAATTGAGAAGTTCTTACAAAAGAAGTAGTATGGCAAATTTTGTGAACTTAATTTATGAAAATATTTTAATATTATCAATAAAACTCGAATTTTAAAGATTTTCCGAAATAATTTTTCTCTCGTCAAATGTCATAAAATCCAGATTTCTGAAAAAAAGAAGTTGAATCTCGTAAATACAATCAAATTATTACATTTATAAAATAAAAAATAAAAAAAAAACAACAACAAAAGCTTACATAAAATAAATGAAGACTTCATGTCGTAAATGGAATTTAATGGTCGATTTCTCTCTTGTTGGGACAGGAGTGGGATGAAAAAGAAATATGCAATAATCGAATTACAATAATTAATTTAAATGTACAGATGCATTCTCGATTAAAGCTCACTTTATTAGGCATTATGTATTATGTTGTACATAAACTATCATCAACCCACGGGAATGATAGCGGGAAAGATACCGGGGTCTTCCTCTACCTGAATTTTATCGATAACATAAGTAGCATGTCTACTAGTGTTAGTGCAGCGTGAGGGGATGCGATATAACCTCAATGACCGGTGCTTCTTGTGTCACCAACTTCAATTAACATGAATTTTATAAAAACTATACTATAACGAAAAAAAATATTCCATTACGTTTTCCAAACAAAAATGGAGATTATATTAAAAAATTATAATCGAACAGGTTAATAGTTGGTTTAGTAATCTTATTAAGAAGGAAAACTGGGCCGGGGAATACAATGGGCTTTTAAGCCCAGTTAGTTCCCTCAGGACATGGACCGGATTAAGGTTTTGTAGGCCTACATCGGAGGTTTTTTTTTTTTTGGCAAAATATCGATTTTTGGCCCCAAGTATTGGTCAACTTTTCGATTTTGCAAATCGTTTAAAAATTTTTCAATTTGGCCTTAAATCGATGACACTTTTGTATGAGGCCTTATTTGTGATGGACGTTAGATTTTCGCGACGTGTCAATTAGCCTCCGTTACCTTAGCCTACATGACGTCCGACGTGTGAATTACTTAATTTGTTGGCCTACGTGACAAGCGCTGGGAAATAAAAAATTAGGAAAAAGAAAGGGGAAGAAATTGGGGATAGGGTTTGGGTTAGAAATCGGGGTTAGGTTTGATTTTGTCTTCCCTCGCTCGATTCAATCGTTAAACAATGTGAGGTTGGGGTTGCGCGTTCTGTTTGTGGGGTTGCGCCGTGTTAGTGGGGTTGGGGTTGGGGTTGCGCCTGTGTTAGTGGGGTTGGGGTTGGGGTTGCGCCTGTGTTAGTGGGGTTGGGGTTGCGAGCTGTGTTAGTGGGGTTGGGGTTGCGCGCTGTGTTTATGGGGTTGGGGTTGCGTGCTGTGTTTGTGGGGTTGAGATGCTTTTCGTGTTGTGGTGGTTTGGTTGGTTTTCTGTAAGTGCGCTGTGTTGGGGAATGCGTTATGTTGTTGCTGCTTTCTATAGTCTGTGTGCTTCGCTTATTTTTCATGAATGCGTATACGCAGGTACGATGAGTGCTTCCGGGAGTTTTGACACTTGTGTTGGTTCTGTAAATTCATCCTGTGATAGTAGTGAAAGGAGGTGCAAACATGGGGTGCGAGCTGTATTGTATACCTCATGGAGTAGAACTAATCCTGGGAGACGATTCTTTCGCTGTCGAATGTGGAAGGTGGTATTGTAGTTGTTACCGTATTGTATACCATATGGCTGACTGTTACTGACTGATGTTGTGTGTTATAGGATGATGATTGTGGCTATTTTAGGTGGTTTGATGAGGTTGTATCTGCACGACAGAAAGAGGTGATATTACAGTTTCTTGAGCAGAAGAAGATGCTAGAAGATAACATGGAGATTTTGCAAAAGAGAGAAGGCGCTATGGAATCGTTGATCAAGCATTTAGAAGCTGAGATTATCAAGCAGAAGATGATGAAAAAAAATAGATGTATGTTTATTAGGTCATGGATGAGAGTGTTACTGATAGTTGGTGTAATTAGTGTTGTTGTATATGAATCGTTGAAGTAGGTGTTATGTGATTAGTGATTGGATATGTTATGTTATTTACTGAAATGGAGATTATGTTGACTTATGTTGACTTATGTTGACTTATGTTGACTCACCAGATGATGTTTATTATGTACTTAAAAGGACCAATTTCATAACGAAACACATTTTGTCATAACAACCTGATCTGGACATGAATTTCTTACAATCCTGTTCCATAACAAGCTCATTCTTACATAGCGAACACAGATAACATAACAACCAGATGACAGAACAACAATCAGGTCCTCATCATGGTTGGCTTGGTCAGCTGCTGGTCATGCTTGGTCCTGGTCCTCTCTCAGCTTGTGGTGCTGGTCCTCTCTCAGCTTGTGGTCCTTGACTCGAGCTTGCTGTAGCCTGTCTCTTGCTGCATGTCCTCTTGTTATGTCCCTTCTGGCCGCACAGCTTGCACTTCACTTTCCAGTGATGACTGGAACCTGAAAAATCGAAACACATATTAGATGGGTAATAACACATCAGAATTACGTTGGCAGTGGCATACCGTATTTAGGATATGCGAATGGTAATTCGAATGAAGATTCTTCAACTTGGTCGGATGAAGTTGGCTGTGAGCTTGGCTGGGAAGATGGCTGTGAAGATGGCTGCCGCTTGCATGTCCTCCTGTTATGGCCGCAGTTGCCACATAGCTTACATGCCATCCCAAGTCCCGTCCTACTCATCTTTGTCGCATTTGTCTTTGGGTCCTCTTCTTTGCTTATCTTTCTCTTTTGCTTTCTTGGTCTGCCTGGTAATTTTTTGTAAGGAGGTGGCCTTACTGGTTCTTCATCTACCTTGGGCCAGAACTTTCTACCTTCCAGAGGTTCTAGGACATACATGTACGCCCTTTTATATGTGTCCATGGTGAAATACGAACTAACATAATCCTCCACGTCCCATTTCATGAACATAATGCAGGACAGAGCATGTAAACAGGGGATGCCATGTAACTCCCAGGCCCTACAGCTGCAACTACAAGCCCTAAGATCTACTAAGAACCTGTCCGACTCAACCAAAGGCATTGAAACTTCGAACTTCTCCATCATTGACGGTTTAACAACCCATCTAGCAGCACCTTCTTTCATAGACTCAATGGCTTTCCTGACATTCTCTGTGAGTAAATCAACCCTCCTAGCAGCAGCCCTATTCTTCTCTAACTGTCTCACCATTAGAAGCCGTCTAATTCGCTCTAACATGTCAATCAATGGTAATCTTCTAGCGGCAACAATATAGGAATTGAACGTCTCACACATGTTATTACTATGTGTTCCGCAATGGCTAGAAGGGTGGAAGAAGGCCTTACAGAAATGTTGGGGACCCTGTTTGTGGAAATCTGCAGCCGCTTCGAGGGATCCCGGGACACCATCTCGTCCATGGCTCATCTCATTCATGGCTATGTTGAAGTCAACCTCGTTTGTGCATCTAACAGCCTTATAGAAGCAACTCTTCAGGAAAAGACCTCTATGTTTGACCTTCCAATTCTGGTAGATGTGTCGGGAGCAGTTCCTTGATTCGGCTTCGGGTGCAAGCAATGAAATGGCATTCAACAATCCCTACAACTTAAAACAGTTAGTATGGAACAGCAAAACACAACGCCTTACAGCAAATCACAGTAACCCAACCTACCTTTTGTTGGTCGCTAATAAACGTCCAACCATGGCCGCTACCAACCCCAAGTTCTCTGAAAAGAATCTCCAGGAACCAATGCCAGGAATGTTGATTTTCCCCTTCCACCACTGCCCATGCAATGGGGTACATACCATCATTCCCGTCGCGGCCAACGGCTGTTAATAAGATCCCACCAACCTTGTTCTTTATAAATGTGCCATCAAAGCCAACAAATTGTCTGCAACCGCTTAGGAATCCCTTAATCAACGCTTCAAATCCAATGAACAACCTTCTAAAAGTTGTGTGCAGCCCCGTTGATTGTGTCAAATCACAGACCAACTCAAAGCAACTCCCCGGATATTTAAGTCTCAAGGCTGCCAAATACGGTTTAAGATCCTTGAAATGATCATCAACCGATCCAAGCATCATTCCATCTGCAAGCCAGCATGCCTGGTAAATCTTCATCAACCCAACCTCAATTGTATACTTCTTCATGACCTCTTCCTGAATTTCCTTGGCCGTGACACCACCTTTTCTTAAGTGGCCTTCAATGAATTGCTCAGCTAGCCATTTCGTTGTGGCCTGCCTAATTTGGAATTTTCTTGCACATGTATGAGTGTCGATCACATTCTTTATCGCGAAAGAACCATCCTTCTTCAGCCATGAGCCATAAATCCTCCAGGGACAACCAGACTCGCATGTAGCCTCCTGCTTTGCTGGGGAACTACGTTTCCAACGTATATTTAGCCCATTAGCAATGGCATACTTCTGTACAGCGCCATGCATCTGGTTTGGTGTCTCGAAACACATGCCGGGCTTGAACTTTAATGACTTGTGATCACAACCTGGATTATAAGTACTCAGTTCAGCCTTCAAATGTTTCCTCCTGAATGATATTGTGAATGACCCATCATCCGGGAGCATATCATCGTCAGAACTTTCATACTCAGAATGTTCAACTTGGTCACACTCAGAACCAGCCACACTACAAACTTCCACAGTGACAGAACCAGCTACTTCTTCAGCTTCGGGACAATTACCATCAACCCTGTCTTCGACAACAACATTTTCCATAACTACACTCGGTCCTGCCTCCGAGGATACCACACCTACTTCATCGTTCTCTGAATCATCACTACTTGTCAAACTAAGGCTGATATCAATACTGCTGCTACTAACCTCCTTCACAGCTTCATCATCAGATAGTACCTCAATCAATGGCCCTTCGCAATATACATCCACAGTGGCCCTATCGTTGCATGCATCACACATCTCCATTACATCCTTATCGTTAATTATCTGCCTACGACTACCATCGGGAAGCTGCCACCACATTGACCTAACATTGCATCCAAAATCTTGCCCAAAAGCCACTAACGTGAAGTATCCCATGAGGTCACAGTCCACATTCCCATACTTACAAATCTTGCCACCAACATGCATATCCACGTTAATACGCTTCATTCTCACCTGTCTACCCACATGCATTTCCAAAAAAACCGCATCTCACCCTTCCACCAAACCCACGCAGAAATACACCAACAACAGAAAACAATGACGCAATACACTTACCTGGAGGAGAAAAACCAAGGAATCGTGCAACAACGCCTCAAGGATCGCCAACGAAAGCCACGGGAGAGAAAACCCAAATCTCCTTCCTGAAGAACCCTAACCCTAACCCCTCTTTCTGCGATTTGATTTTAACCTGTAATTCCTCCCACCAGGTAACTCCACGTAAGACAAAAAATATTAATGTCAATGCCATGTAAATAATTCACCAACATTTCCGTCAAAAATCTAACGTCCATCACAAATAAGGTCTCATACAAAAGTGTCATCGATTTAAGGCTAAATTGAAAAATTTTTAAACGATTTGCAAAATCGAAAAGTTTGCCAATACTTGGGGCCAAAAATCGATATTTTGCCTTTTTTTTTTAAATTACGAAATACGGTGGCGATTTTAAAATTGGGGGAAAACCATTGTAAAGTCACTGTTCCCTTGCTTGCTAGAGTAAATCGTTACTCTAAGTAGTGAATTTAGACTGATAAGAGAAAGTCGGTTACTTTAAATAGAATTTTCATAAATATATTTAAAATTAACCTAATAACATTACAAAGTCTACAAATCCACCACAATTAAAAAAAAAAAAAACGTGCGGCAGGAGCAGTATGGACCAACTAACGCCAGTTGGGGTTAGGTGGAGAAATGATTGAGATAGTTTTTATCGATAGCTACGTGCTGCAACTGTGATCTAACGAGTCAAACGGAGGTTGGGGAGTCAGAGGTGGAGTGCCGTGAAAAGTCAACGGATATTTTAGTCAGCGAAAGTCTCCCTCGTATTTGTTTTTCTTTTTTCCCTTTCCTTTCTTTTGGGTTGGGGGGTGTATTATTTTGAACAGAACTAGTGTTTGATTTCGCAGTCAGGTAGTGCGTCACTATCTAACCCATTTCAATTACTTTAGTGTTGTGTGTACTCGGTGGAGGTAGTCCAGTTATTATAATAAAAAAACCCATTAATAGCAGCAAATAGAAGGTGAGCCGACTTGTTGGGTAAAAAAAAAAAACAAGAAAGAATTTAATTGGTAAAGTCAATAAAGACATGAGTTTTGTTTCATTATGACGTCATTTGACGAAATATTTCGCCAAATGACGCAGTATTGAAAATAATTCGCCAACTAACCCATCAAAGTCCGCCTTACAAAGGCCGACTTTGGTGCTCAAGAAAGTCGGCCTTTCGGTTTTCCAGAATGTAAGGCCGACTTCCCCACACTTGGAAAAAATTTTGACAAACGAAGTCTAGGATACCTCATAAAGGAAGTCGGCCTTTGTAAGGTCAACTTCGGTCTTGGTGAATAAGGCCGACTTTCTTCTGTTAATTTTTTTTTGCCTTCTAATTAAAAAAAAAAATTACCTAGAGGGGAAAATCGGCCTTTGTAAGGCCGACTTCCCATTAAATACTTTTTTTCCCCTTTGAATTTAAAAAAAAAAACTAATTGAGGAAGTTTGTAAGGCCGACTTTCCTCGTGTGAATGACCATTAAAATTTTTTTTTTTTACTATTTCTTGGATATCAAAGTTGGCCTTTGTAAAGCCGACTTTGATGAGTTAATTTCCGAATTAATTTCAAAAGTGCATCATTTGGCGAATTAACATAAATTATCAAAGCTCGTAAAGACATGGGTTCATTTCACATTCATTTGATGGTTACACTCCCACCCACCCACCCACCCAACCCATTTCTCCCCCCACATCTCATCTCATTATTATCCTTTCATTTCATACTCCGTTTCTAATTTTGAGGGTAATGAATAAAAAAAAGCTTATTATGAATTTTCTTGTTCATTTATCTTATTACGCTTTGACGTTCATCATCATCATCAATGTTATTCACGTTTTCATCGTATTGTATTGAAGCAGCAATGGGTGGAAGGGAGGCTGGTTCGCCCAAAGAGATTAAATAAATGAGACCACAAATAAGATAATATAATGTTTAATGGATGTTCTGAATGACACACAGCATGCATGTGACTCTGACTGCCCACTGGTAAGATACTCTCGGGAGGGTTCACGTGATTGATAACTCGTGTCATTTGATTTCTCTATTGGGGATGAAATAAAAACAAGATTTAAAAAAGAAATCTTTTGTCTTTTTAAATTTCGTGATTTTGTATAAACTTACCCAACATTTAGTTAATTAACCCAATTGGGGGAGGGGATGCCTTGGCTCTTCTCTAATTAATTTATTTAGTTACAAATTAGCAAATACTCAAACTCCAATTTATATCCTCCATTGTTTCATTTTGAACCGACTTACTTTTTATGAAATTTAAACTTACTATTCAAAAATATAAATTTAATCAATTTATTTTTTATTTTTTTTGCCTTGGACAGGCCTCTCTGTATAAAGTCGACATCCTTGCCATCCCGTCCCATCTAACAACTATAACTCAACCATCGTCCCTCTGGTTGCTCCCTGAGTTCGTACGTGTGGTCTCGCCGGATTCCTTCCGCACTTCCTCCGGCGGTAGTGATCCGTTCTTCTTCGTTTGGTTTTGTGGTGATCTTTTAGAACCGGTTCCTCTCTACTGGTTTTTTTGATTGTTCGTTTCCGGGCGCAGATCTTTTTTTATTTATTTCGAGTCTGAGCTGAGGATGGCTCCCGTGGCTGCTGATTCCATCAAGCCCAGAGGTTTCTTTCTTTCTGTCCTGATTTTACCTCGGTCTTCTTTTCCCCGCCCGATTATCCGCGGAGTTAGTTCTTGTGTTTGTAATTCCTGAGTTTGGATTATCACATCTGTATGGGGCTGCCATTCTCACCTTCTCGCATACAGCTACAGAAATTTGTTGTGAGATTTTTCTTTTGTGTTACCCCGAGATCATGGACGTTTCTCAGTGTTTGATCATGTTATATCTGCTGCTGATTTCGAAGATTAATCCTATCGTCGTGTCTATTCTGCATCTGCATCTGGTCTAGGCTAATTTTAAGGGCCAAGTTTCAAGATCAGCCAGGTTGCAACAACAGGATGTGTTTTTTTCCCTTCCTGTATTGTCTAATGATTGTTAACCATATATGTGTTAGATGTCTGTATCGTTGGCGTGGCCCGGACGCCGATGGGTGGTTTCCTCGGAAATTTGTCGTCTTTACCTGCCATCAAGTTGGGTTCTATTGCCATTGAAGGTAGAATGTGGTCTCAGTTCTCCTCTTATGAGCTTGTATGACTTAGATAGATTGGCGAACTCTGACGACTAGCATTCCTTTACCAATTGAAGCTGCCCTTAAGAGAGCTAATGTCGACGCATCACTTGTACAAGAAGTTATCTTTGGGAATGTTCTGAGTGCAAACCTAGGACAAGCTCCTGCTAGGCAAGCTGCTCTGGGTGCTGGGATACCAAATTCAGTAATCTGCACGACTGTCAACAAAGTCTGTGCTTCTGGAATGAAAGGTATCTTCCTAGACCATGAAATTGTAGTAGTGGCTTGTTCGACCAATCTCTCAGTTATGTTTCATCACAAAATGATTTTACTTTCTGCTGATATAACGCTGAGTACATCTTCTCTTCACAGCTACCATGCTTGCGGCTCAAAGCATTCAGCTGGGCATTAACGATGTTGTTGTGGCTGGTGGTATGGAAAGCATGTCCAATGTGCCCAAATATGTTTCTGAGGCAAGGTTCGTAAACTTATTGGTAATCCGGGTTCTCAATTATCGTGTTCTGATATTGGAATCAATTGTTTAGGTTCTCTATACTGTCAAACTTAGGTAGAGAGCTAAATTACGCACCGATATATAGAGCCAGCAAGGGAAAACATGCAGATAATTGGATACTAATGTAGTCGGCTTATATGGAGTTCCTGAACTGTGTGGATGGTTGATAACAGTTAAAACAGTGTACTATGAATGGAGCTGGTTCTGGGTTGATCTGAGTAACTCTGATGCAATGCGGTGGTTGTACACAGGAAGGGATCTAGACTTGGGCACGATACACTTGTGGATGGAATGCTGAAGGATGGTTTGTGGGATGTCTACAATGATGTTGGCATGGGAGTGTGTGCCGAGATCTGCGCGGAGCAACACTCTATTACTAGGGAGGAGCAGGTATTCTTGCAAACTGCCAATAAGAAGACTATAATCGCGATGTTCTTATATGTTAACATTTTGGCCTCTTCATAGCCTTTGTTGTCTCAAAAATATCGAGTGAGAAATTTAATTGAGCATCCAGACTGCCCGCATAACTAACTTCTTTAATCACCTTTTTAGTGTCAGCCTCAAATTTCTTAAAGTTTTCATATTATTTCTAAGAGACAAAATTTGGATATTAAACTGGCTCTCATGAACTTATAATGTGAGGAGTTTATATACTTGGTTTCATGACGGACCATCTAACAGTACTCTACCTGGGCAGGATAACTATGCTATTCAGAGCTTTGAGCGAGGAATTGCAGCTCAAGATAACAGTGCTTTCTCATGGGAGATCGTTCCTGTGTGGCTCTTTACAGAAATTTCATACCTATCGGCCTACTGATATACTTAAGTAATTTATCTAATATTCGCCTGCATTATCTAGGTTGAGGTTTCTGGAGGAAGAGGTAAACCATTGATCACGATTGACAAGGATGAGGGCCTCGGAAAGGTGAATATGTGTAACATCCTTTTCTTGATCAGTTTCTTTATCTTTAATAGGTGCACATGCCCTGCAATTACCTTGATATGTCAAAATGGAAACAGCTTAATGAACATTTATATAGTTCATGCCAATGATGTAGTCATTCTTATTTGTGGTGTTTTTGTCCTCATTTTTGGCTGCCTTACTTTGTGTCGTTTGACTTCTGACCGTATGACTGAGAACTATAATTACCAATTTTGATGTTTTATCTGTGTGTTACAGTTTGATGCTGCAAAGTTAAGGAAGCTCCGACCGAGTTTCAAGGAGACGGGCGGAACTGTTACAGCCGGGAATGCCTCTAGTATAAGGTATAACCTGTCTCGGCCGTGATTTGTCGTCTGCAGCAATGTTTATATCAGATCCAGCCTGATTAGACATTTCTTAATTTTGTAGTGATGGTGCCGCTGCTCTCGTCCTTGTAAGCGGACAGAAGGCACTAGAGCTCGGACTCCAAGTCATCGCTAAGATCAGTGGATATGCTGATGCTGCTCATGTAAAATAAAAATAAAAACAATCAATTTCTTGAAGGAAAATTAGCATCATTGATCAAATTTGCTGGGTTTTACGTCAGTATTTCTGAGTCAAATTAACACTCTGCAGGCCCCTGAGCTGTTCACAACAGCTCCGGCCCTCGCAATCCCCAAAGCCATATCAAATGCTGGGTTGGAGGCCTCACAAATCGACTACTACGAGATAAATGAAGCTTTTGCCGTGAGTTTACCCTCGAACCCCCTGAACTCTCCTTCTATATAGTTACAGTATCTTAGATTAGTTTTCTCTTTTGTCGTGCTTTGTAGGTTGTATCTCTCGCAAATCAGAAACTTTTAGGACTCAATTCTGTAAGTTCTTTTTCCCTAATTCAAGCCATACTTATTAAGACTCAGACACTTCCAAGCTGTCAAATTGATTTGATACTGATGATATTTGGCCTTCACTTCTGACAGGACAAAGTTAACGTTCATGGTGGTGCTGTATCACTGGGCCATCCCTTAGGTTGTAGCGGTGCCCGTATTATTGTCACTCTCTTGGGGGTATGCTTCTCTCACATTCAATCTCTCTCTCTCTCACTCTGTCCAAGAAACAGTAGTATTCCTCGTGTTTCACGAGGAATGAGTCATATTTCCTCCTCCATCAGAGGATTGATGGTAAAGTAATTGTCTACCTCCTGCAGGTGTTGAAGCAGAAAAAGGGAAAGTACGGAGTCGGAGGCGTCTGCAACGGCGGTGGCGGTGCGTCTGCCTTAGTAGTTGAGCTTCTTTAAGGATGACGATATCCCCCCCCCCCCTCAACACCCCGGCCAATCTGCCAACTATATGAGGAGATCTACAACGATGCGAAGTCTGGGAAAGGTAGCGTGGTTGTAGTTGATGTTGTGAGGCTGGAAACCTTGCTTTTATTTCTACCTTCTCTTTTACTCCAATAAGAGGAGATTTGTACGTAGCGGCTAGCTTGTTTTCGAAAAAAGAAGAATGAAATCCATGGCGCTGTTCAATTTCAGCACTTGGGAGTCTCCCGAACAAATCTTTTCCGTCTGCGATGAGTGCATGATATCAACAGAAACAAAATTCTAATAATTTGAAAGTTTTGTCAAGGAGTGAATTGTGGATTGATCATGCGAATGATTTGTTCTTAGTCCACAAATTCCATGCATCCTCTGTTGGCGTGCAAGATGATAATACATCAGATGAAAGGCACAACGTTATCAACACATCTTTATTAATATTTTGACACAATCATCCCGCTTTAGTAGCTGGTTCGCATCCGGCACTTCTTCCAAGCCAATTTCGTGGCTGACCAGCTGATCGAGCTGGATTTCCGGAAAGCATGAATCGACGGATCAGAGTATTGCAATATGCTATTGACAATGTTGCATGAAGTAGCCATGATTCAAGGATGGAGAAGGGATGGCGGGCTTAACCTTGAGTTTGCATTTAGCGAATAACTCCAGGAGGTCCGACCGAGGTTTGATTCCTCCAAAGATTGTCCCTTTTAGCGTCCGACCTGTTACCAGTGAATGGAAATTGATCTCGAGGCTTTTACCAGACCCCGCACCAAATGCAACCACCGTGCCTAACCCCTGGTCGTTGTGGAATGTTGAATACAGTCAGCCTGTGAATAGATTTCCGGTGGTTGTGGAGATTGTATATGTACCATTCTGGTGGATTTGAGCGCCTGGTTGATGAGTGCAGGCCCTCCCACACATTCGAAACAGTATTCCATACCCATTCCCCCTGTCAAGCGCTAGATCAAATCTGGGATGGGCTGGTATGATTGATTCGGGTTGATGAAATGAGTCATTCCGAACGCTTCGCCCTTGCGCCTCTTGGAATCATTCATGTCAACACCGATTATGGTGGCTGCTCCGAGCATGCTCGACCCTTGTATAACCTGGATAACGGGAAATTAGGACATTACGCAACCGGGAATCAGAACATAGAAGGACACTGATCAGGAAGGATCAACCCCGAGACCGACGCCGCCCAAGCCAATCACGGCCACTGAGGATCCTGACTTGACCCCGGCTGCCCTCCATGCGCCCCATAACCCGTTGTGAAGCCACATGACAAGAAGCTAGCTTGTCGGGTTTCTAAGTCAGGATTTACCCTCACAAGGTAGCAGGCAGTGACGCCTGTGTACTCTGACCGTGTGGAACAGGAGAAGAGGTGATACAAGGGTTGACCACGGACTGACATCCTGGAAGTACCGTCCAGCATTAGGCCCGTTAACTGAAGCGGGTGGACGAGGCATAGATTCGTTTTGGTCAACTTGCAGTTGTCACATTTTCCTGCATTTGCCAATGTAGCTCGGGATAACGACATCCCCGACCTTGAACTCTGTTACCTCCGATCCCATGCTCTCAATGATCCTGCGTGCATTCCCTGACAAATGTTAGGAGGAACTGTGGTTCCATTGTACAGCGAATGCAGTTGAACTGCTAACTTTCAGGAGATATTGAAGAGGGGGAAGCTCGAGCTAACCCGACGCCTTCGTGCCCAAGAACTCGAGGGAAAGGCAGCTGCACAAACACAGGTTGATAACAATGAAAAACATTCCGATTCAACTGAAACAAAAAAGGACTGCCAGCAGGCAGACGGAACATGAAACGGGAAGAGGGACGAACCACAGGGTAGCCTTTGGGGTGAAAGACGTCGGTGTGGCAAACGCTGGCTAGAGAAGCTTGATGCTTCAGAGGGACTGGGCGGATCGATTGTGATGTCCTCCACCGTCCAGGCTGGTCCGGCCCCCAGCACACCACCGGTGTGGATGCCAAAGAAAGGCCACAATCGTTGAGACGGTCGGGTGGAAAGAGGACCCTTTTCTGGTTGGAAAGGTTGCAAGTGAAAACCCAAAATCTCACCATTTGGGTCTTGAACCCAACTCAATATTAGCTTAGCAAGACTACTTTTTATTTTAAAGTGGAACTTCGGATTATGGTCCGATATTATTATAGCTCATGTCGGTGGCTTTGATGACGGGTTTTTTTAGATCTTGTCACATTATTTATTACTACATGGCCATACTTCGTTTTAGAGGTTAAATATTCTGATCATTTTAAAATTTTAAAATTTTATAAAAAAAATTATTTATAATTAATTATTTTACAAGCTCTATACATGACAACTTGTATATATTTAGATGATATTTTACTTGAGTTTTTATGACATCTCGGTTTGATATTAATGTGTTAGGTGTAGGCTCAATATTTAACAAAGTCGGTGAATCTGTCACATTTATATAATAATGTATCCCCTCTCCCGTTAATGAACACAATCACAATTCCATCCGCCATCATGATCCGGATCCGGGTCCAATTTATGAAATGGAGAGTGTACATTTTATGCACAAGATCTTCCTATTTTTAATCTAAAGGTGTATATTTTTCTTATTGGCAAAAATTGACATTCCTCAGTATGGTCATTTTTAAATACTTTTGCATTTATAAAACACTATATTTAATTAATAACAAGAAAACATAAACACTAAATTATAAACCCAAGAAATTAATCCTAAACTCTAAAAGTTAAACCTTAATTACTAAACTATAAATTTAAATCTTTGATCCTTAAAAGTTGAACTTTAAATTGAAATGTTAAAACCTAAATCCTAAAAGTTAAACTTTAAATCGAAATCTTAAATCTTAAACTCTAAAAGTTAAATCTTAAATCCTAAAGCATAAATCTTAAAAGTTAAACCCCTAAAAGTTAAATATTGCACCTAAATGTTAAATCCTAAACGCCATAAAAACCTTAAATCAATGTTAAATCATAAAAATGGGAAGTCACGGTATTAAATAATAAATATATATATTAATTTTTTATTATTTATAATATGTTTTAAATGAAATAATTTATTAACTTTTTAATATATCAATGATAGTAAAGTAATTTTATAATATTAAAATTAAAAACGACCGTTGGATTAAAGAAGGACTAATCGTATCCTTAAATTGTAGACTCTCCGATTCTCATGAAATGGAGAGGATCTTAATCAGATGAGGGCCTAGGACACTTGCAATCGATTATTATGAACATGCACAAAAGTATGTATCCTAAAAGAATTAATTCTTTAATTAAGAACGAAAGTATGTCCTTATTCATCCCAAGTAATAATGTATTTCCAAATTATGAATGAATATTTTTATATAATTAAGCCATAAGGCTAAAATCTCAAGGAACAATTTCCAAAATGAGACTCTCATTTCCCACACATATTCTTGACAATCTTTCGTCGTTCAAGGATTATTTCCCGAGCATTTTTTTTAGGAAGGTATTTAGATGGAAATAAATCATAAAGAATTATGAGCAGTGGTTTCAATCACACTGGGGATCTCAATAATATAGTCAAGCTTGAAGACATAGAGCAGCACAAATTGTGAGATCATTTTTCGAGTTGGTCCTTTTTGAGTCTATTAGGTGAGGGTTAAGTTAGATTCAGATCGGTATATTTGTAGTCTAGTGGTTTGTAGCAGGGGTGACAATAAGTGGGTTAGTTGGCCAGGTAAGAATACAAGGTAAAATGGTAAGAAAGTCGGTTCTTATGCGAGCCGAGTGGTAACTGTCGGAGGAATTATGTCGAATTTAGTCAAGCAGTTGTGCAATGCTGTGTTATTCACGCTTCGAGAAGTTATAATTTGTTATACTTCTTTAATCTCTAACTTAATAGATACAATCCAACTAAGATAGAGTGCTAGAAAAAGTGGAGACATACATTATTTGTTTAACTACTATAAATTGTGTCTTGCAACGTTAATTTATTATTATTATTATTATTATTATTATTGTTATGGTCTAAAACCAAGCACCTGCCTGAAAAAGAAACAAAAAATTTTCATCATCAAACCCTTGCTTTCGGTCAAGAAGCTTCTCTTCCCCAATTCCTGACTCCCCCCCAATCATCTCATCTTTCCCCGTGGCTTATCCCATTATACCCATGTCGGGAAATCCAAGTTCGTCTCCGCAGAACAGCCTCCCGATCGTGGTTGAGAGAAACCCCTCCGAGTCCCGCCTTGCCGAATTGAACATCAAGTGTTGGCCCAAGTATGTACCCTCCCTTTTCCCCGCAACCCGAACTCGCAGAGTTCGAGCGTGTGCTTATTATATATTCCGGTCTGTTAGTGAACTTTTTAGCTGTCCTTGATTTTGGGGTGGCTACGGGGGGAGAAGCAGATGGGGTTGTCCTCCAGGGAAGTACCAGCTGAAGTTCGACGCGGAGGAGACGTGCTACCTCGTGAAAGGGAAGGTGAAGGTTTACCTTAAGGGGTCGTCGTCGTCAGGGGCGGTCGAGTTCGGGGCAGGGGATCTAGTGACCATCCCAAAGGGGCTAAGCTGCACATGGGACGTGTCCGTCGCCGTCGACAAGTATTACATATTCGAGTCAAATTCGGCTTCATCTTCTTCTCCATCGTGAACATACCCACCCACCAAACCTAACGCAACTTCGTCTTTTCTTAAAGTCATGAATGGGCCTGGTCAAACTAATTTTTCTTTTTTGGTCTGGGCGCTCCTTTGCATAATGCGAAGATAAGATCGAATGGGGTTATGTTATTATCATGATAATTATTATTCTAAGTGACTGTTCGTCCGTCCGATTATTCGATGATATCGCTCCAGGCAAATTGCATCTGCATCTGTTCTTGTGCTTGTTATTTTTGTTCTTTTCTCGATTGTTCGTAGGATAATTTAACTAAGAAATAACAGTCTATGTGTCCTAAAAGATAAACTCGGACACGAGGGACACGCCTTCGGTGGTCAAAAGGGGAGGTGTAGAATGGTCCATTTCTTATTCTTTCTCCTTTTATGATGATATAAGAAGAAAAAGATGCCTTTGACCGGTCAACCAAACTGGGTCTTTTTAGGGATATTATTTTCGTTACTTGTTGCTTTCTTCTAAGAAAACTGCATCCACCTCACTCATAATTTAAAGCAAAGGAAAGAAAAGATGATATCCACCTCACTCATTAATTACTAGCCAAAAACTTTACCTTTAATAATTAAATAAAAACTTTAGGGTTTGTGTTTGGCTTGGTAGTAGAGAGTGATGTGATGTTCCCCCCAACAAACAGCCTCGCGATATCTTCTCTAACACAACAAAAGGTCTATCACTTCTATATGTTTAAGATATTTATATATTTCTCTGTAAATAAAACAAAGGCGGGGCAACACCATTTGGCATTGTTTGTGTTCAATATGAAGTGCTCTTGCACCATGTTCCACCCCCCCTTCTGATGGGATAACACGTTTGATTTTATCCGCTGGTAAATCATGGGTTGATTAGGAAAAGGAAAGAAATAAATTATCCTTTCACCATCTTTTCTCGGGGGTACGATCGAATAAGAAAGTTGGTTCTATTTTTCAAGTTCCACATGATATAACCCATGTGGCTTTTCCTTGAACAAGGACTACTAAAATACGAACAACATGCGGTTTATAACCGCGTCAATGGTCGAAGCAAGGTAAAGTCGCGTTTAGGAATAACTTTATGATATATATACGAAGTCTTCGTTCAGAATTGAGAGATTAGCATTCTTGCAAAGTTGCGGTTACGAGCAACATTTTTCTTTAGGAAAAATTTCACAACTTAAGAATAACGATGTTATGATGTCGGATCAGTATCTGCGATCCGGAATGACTAGTATGGGGTACTTGAAATTTCGCAAGTCTTTACAATTTAAGACCACGAGCTTGGGCTAAAAGCCTAAAACGCTATTTGGAAGACCGACAGCCACTTGGCCCACTTGGTTGGAAACCGCGATATCTTCAGAAAGCCATGATCCCAGACGGTGATGACTTGCATAATGTCACTTCCACCAAAAGCAATGCTTGCTTGAGAAATAACCATAAAAATTTCAATTTGACGCCTAGTACATGTATCTTACCATATAATTCTTCAAACAACAATGTAAATGAACATAAATGCTAACGTCAAACATCATAAATCTCAGACATAAAATGAAATGAAGTTTGTTGATACCAAAATAGTCTCAATAACAAACTCGGTGGTACTAATCCAACCATCCAATCCTTTTATTTTATTTTTTTGTCATCGGCAAAGACAGTTTCTAATCTTGTTGTTGGTTCTTTCGGAACAGGTCTAAATATGGAACAGACAAGGGGGGCATACTAGATATTATATTCTTTTTTCAGCTCTTAAGGAAGGCCATTTCGACAAAAGATCCACGCCCAAATTCCATTGCCTTGGGTGGGTGGGGAGCCAATTGAAGTATTGTCCTGTCACAAAATGACCGTCAACAGTGTGAGCCGGAACCCTCTGAGGCCTCGGATATTAGCTTCGGCAAGCAATGATCATATGATTCGTATATGGGCTCAGTGGTCATAGAGCCACAGAGGACGAGCGGCCGAGTACCATGAACAACAGTTTTTCCGGGCGACTATTTTAGTACATAGCCTTTTGGTACATATGCTAACCCAGCGTGTTCATAGCTTTTGTGCATGCCCCTTAAGTTTCATATACCAAAAAACAATTATTATGGTGAGTGATGTACTCATGGGCAGCAATTTTTGTTGAAATTGAAAATATATAGTATGTCATGCTTTCACTTACAAGTTCGAGCTTTTAGGATAGTTGGCGTTGGCTATGTCATGCTTTCACCTATAAGGCACTAATTGGGTGTTTCGTTTCCGGTTAGTATATCAGCTAAAGCATGACAAGCTCACTGTCAACCAAAACCTCCCTCCAAAGAATGGATGGCGCCCTCCCTCATCCATGATGGCTCTATAAAATGGTTGTTTTTGCTTAACCTAGGTAAACAAGCCATTACGAAGTCACCACCGACTTACTTTTAGAACTGTTTAAGTCGGAAAAATAATTGGTTCGGGGATTCCTAATTACTAGCTCTTACATCTAAACATGCCAAGATGTGGCGTTTGCTCCAAAAGTTTCCTTTTGGTTAACGGGCGTTGCTCCCCATCTGGACATGACTCTGGACTCATGTCACTGTTCTACGGGCTTTGGACCCGATTCGGGCGTTTGCCCGAACTTATGTTTATTAATTCACACCAACATACTAGTATTAAAGTTAAGTTGCCTAACGACATGCGTACAAGCACAAACAATTATTGAGATAAAAGGGGATGGGAAAAGATGGTGACCGTGGGCCTATGCACTTGGGCCCGCAACCCGTTATAGGTGGATATGTAATTTGGTTCGGGGAGGCGGCCTCCCCTTTGTACTTGAAATGTTGGTCGGAGCCGCTTTACTTCAGACCGACCGCGGTAAATCCAACCAAACACGATTTGTTACACACGCCTTCGAGCCTTCTGTCTTCGAAATTCGTCTTGTCGAATTCCCGTGAAGCTCGGTTGATTGTCATGCAAATCAATGAGATAGTGGTGGATGCTAGAAAATTCTAATTGAATATTTGAAACAATTATAATTTACTATGTAAGTCGGAATGAGACTTACGGGGCGTTTGTGGTCCGTTGATGTCGATCCTCTAACGCGGTTTGTTACACGCGCTCTTGGATATTGGGGCGTTGTGGAGCCCAATGGTGTTGACCCTCCATAATGTAGAAGATGTTAGTAAGGCATTAGTATCGATTAAATTTGAAATTCAATCGAGTCGAATTAGTAAGGCATGATTTACCGTTTGAGGTGGGAAGTCAAGTTTGACCTTAATTCCAGAAGAACATCCTAGATTGTTGAATAAGATTAGCCCATGTCCAATCACTAGTTCCATACATGTAATGAATCTTGTAAAGGTGAAAGAACGATCGAGATGTACGAAACATATAATCGAAGCGAAATATATAATTTCCCATGCATTTAAAATAATAAAAATCCAACCGTACATTAAGTGGCCGGATCAATAATAAGCATGTTTGTAAAGTTTCATGAAAATCTAACGGTGAGGTTATGACTTGTGCAAATGCAAAGCCTAACACATATGCAGGCACGAACATGGCATATGTAGCTTCGGAAAACGGAGTATAACTTCACCTATAATCGTCCGATCTAAGTGCAATTGGAACCTACAGATTCGTATCTTTATGGAGAATTCACATGTCAAATCTTAAGCAAATCCAACAGTGGGATCTCCTGAAATCAGCGGAGAAGCGTGACTGTCCGTAGAAACAGGACAGCCCATGTTCGCTATATCGTCCCCGTCATATCCTTATCATTATCCATTTGGTCAATACATAAAATGATTTGACAGAAAGTTCGTCACGTGAAGATGTCGCACACCAAATTCTAGGCGAATCAAACGGTGGAATAACGACATATGCAAGCGCAAAGTCGGACACGTGGACACAATTTCCCATTTTTTGTGAAATAGGTGCTCAATCTAAAATGAAAACACATATCCTAAGCGTAGGATAAAAATGTGTACGATATGTAAAAATGACTGCATTTTAATAAAGGATATGCCTATTGAATATGGTGACGATCTAACGGTGAGGTCGCTCAGCATCACATAGAGAACAGGACTGCAATGAATCGACAGTCCGACTTCGCATGTGCTCTGTTCCCCAGATCGTGTGTTGAACTTATCAGAAACTTTAACGGTCAAAATAAACAATATTACGATTGTCTTTAAGTCTAGTTCGATTATGGAAAGCTTGAAGACGATCCAACGGTCGGATCTCTCAAAATCCCTCCAGAAGCGGCATTGCAGTACGTTGATCAGTAGCGGATTGCACACACGTCCTCTGCTTCCAAGGTCCTATCTCCATCCTTATTCATCAGAAAAATACAACAAAAATTTCTTCAAGATCGTTATTCATTGAAAATCATTTGGTATGAGGGATTGAGGTCAGCCGATGTGCGTAACCTCTTCCAAAAAGGCCCGCTTCGGGATTGTGGTGGTGAGCAACGACATCAATGGGAGACACCAAGGTTCTCCGCCGCTCTCGAGCCACCCACAGACACAAGACAAGGGCTCAACCTACCATGCAAGCTCAAGGACCTTGGGAGGAGGTAGACATGTATTTTGAAAGTGTTTTGAACTTCAAACAATAGTTATGTACGACAACAATTCAAGTCCCAAACCACAAAAATCATTTATGGCCTCCATGCAGGCATGTGTCTACGAGAACAAACGGTTCTCAGCCTACGTAACTCCAAACGAGTTCAAACCTCCGTTGAACAATGAAGTAAGGAAGAGATACAACTTGGCTTTTTGTCCATCCGACGCCGAATGAAAAAGTTGTGGCTTGCCTACTAACTCCCCTACAATCACTCCGAGAATGCTTTTACTCCGTCGGTGGCCCAGTTTGCATTCCCACGTGATATGTGAGGATCAAACAAGGAAAGGAGGTGGTCGAGAAGTGTGAGAGGGGCTGAACAAGAATAGATAAGAGGCTGGAAGCTCATCGAGGAGTTGTTGTTAGTGTGTGCACTAATATGCCAAGACACTTTATTGTATTTGTGGCTAATTAATTAATAAAGGCGAGTATTTTGTCATTAATTATTTTACGTTTCTGCACGTAAAATTATTAATGATAAAGTCCCGCAGATTAATGACTATATTAATATGAAATAGTTCGTGATCGGATAGATGTTTAGAGGGGACATGTATATCTAGATCATCGTTAAGTATAACTAAGGTCAAGATAGACTGATTGATAGTATATCCAATTTATACTTAGGGGCACCCTGAGATTAAGGATACTGGACGCAACCCGTTTAAGAGGATACCACATCTTAAACATCATTGGTCAATCCTTTTTATGAACGACTGTAACTAATCTTTTGATTTGAGACTTTCGTTTATTATATGTGTGGAGTTTGTGCAATTTGACGTCGTTAAAAACAGTCTTTAATCTGATTGTGATTAATGCGATTGTTGGGTGTGTGACAAAACGTAGAGATAATAATGTTGAGTCATTACATGATTTATCGCTCTTTTGAATTAGAGAGTTGACATCTAGGTCACTTGATAGAGATATTAGTGACTCTAAAATCCATGGCCCAGAGAGGAATGTTTTACATTCAAGTGAGTCTATTATATGTTAGTAATCAAGTAAAACAATTAATTTGGTGAATTTGGTGATGATGTATTTTGCGCCAGATTAATTGGAATGTCGATTAGATGAAGAGATTGAATTACACAGTAATCGGTTCATCGTGGTTTATGATTTATGATCATTATCATAACACGTTTTGTGACTAAAAACTGTTGCTAGACCACCTTAGTTTGTGTATGAATTTACACTAACTTCGTGTATAGAACCTAGAGGGTCGCATGCATAGCACGTCGGCATGAACATTGTATTATTGATTATTTTAGTGTCTACTAAATTTAATCATTTTATTTCAGAATTAGAATTAATTAAATTATTAATTTATTATGAAATATTGGATTATTGATCATTATCCAATTAATTGGATTAATTGGTAGTAAATAAATTGACTAAGATTGAATATTGATTTATTCGGGTTTATTTATATTAAATAAAAGGATATGAAATAAATATTTAATATTCATTTAGATATTTTATCCAAGATATTTTATTTAATAAAATAATGTTATAATTAAAATTATGTTAATGCATATATATGCCGTTGATTTTTGTTTTTTTGTAATTGTTAAAATATTTTACATTGATTTGATATTTTATTCCAAGAACATAAAATCAATTTAAAATATTATTTAAAGTTTAGTTACGTTATATTTGGAAACCGAAAGATTTTTAAAAAGGAAACGTTATCAATGGCAATAAATTGGCTTTTGTTGTAAAACAACGAAGCAATAAGGAAGAAGATTGAGAAAATACACACGGGAAAGAACGTAAAAAGGGGAAAGTGTTTCTTTATTGATTTCGATCAAAGGTACAAAATGATACATCTTACACGATCCTCTATTTATAGTATAAGCAAATGAAATGTCTCGGTAAACGAAGGGTCTCGATGGATGAAACATCTCGTTAGATGAAGAATTTCGATATGTGAAGAGTCTCGACAGTTACTACTCGAAGTCATAATGGCATTCACAAATATTCGTAATACTCCCCCTTTGAATGATCATTATGATATTGTCTCGTTAAAAATCTTACTAGGAAAACCCTGTGGGAACAAACCGAGGTCAAGGAAAAAAGAGTACAATATTTTACTCCCCCTCTTCAGAGCCTTATTGTATCTCAAAGTTTGCGCATACCAATCTTATATCTAAGCTTTTCAATGGTTGTCGCAGGCAAAGCTTTTGTAAATAGATCTGTCAGATTATCTGAAGAACGAATTTGTTGAATGTCAATATCACCACTCTTCTGGTTATTGTGTGTGAAAATGAATTTTTGTGATATGTGTTTCGTTCTATCGCCTTTGATATATGCCCCTTTCAGTTGAGTAATGCAAACAACATTATCCTTATATAATGTCGCCGGGACATTCTTAGTTACAAGTCAACCACATGATTATCTAATGTGATGTATAAAATATCTCAATCATACACATTCTCTACTTGCTTCTTGAATCGCTATAATCTGATAATGATTAGTAGATGTGGCAGTAATAGTTTGCTTCATAGATCTCCAAGATACTTTACTATCACCACATGTGAAACACATAACCTAATTGAGATTTACCATTATGAGGATCGGATAAATATCTCGCATCTGTATATCCTATTAATTTTGCTTCAGGGTATAAGGATAATATAAACCCATATCCATTGTAACTCGAAGATATCTAAATATGTGTTTTATCCCATTCCAATGTTTCCTTGTAAGAGATGAGTTATATCATGCTAATAAATTTATAGCAAATGATATGATATGTCATGTCTAGTATGAATATCAAGATACATTAGTGCTCCGATAGCACTAAGATATGGTACTTCAGGACCAATTAGTTCTTCATCATTTATTCGTGGTCGAAATGGGTCTTTATTTACATCAAGTGATCTCACGACCATTGGACTACTCAAGCGATGCGCTTTATTTATATAAAATCTTTTTAAAACCTTTGATGTATAAGCATATTGATGGACCAAAATTCCATATTCTAAATGCTCAATCTGTAAGCCAAGACATAACTTTATTTTCCCGAGATCTTTTATCTCAAATTCTTTCTTGAGATAATCAACGTTTTAGTGAGTTCATCAGTGGTTCCAATAATATTCAGATAATCAATATAAATCACAATTATTACAAATTGTGATCCAGACCTCTTAATAAACACACATGAACATATTGGGTCCGATATCCATTTTTCAACAAATATTCACTGAGACGTTTATGCCACATACGTCCAGATTGTTTCAATTTATATAAAGATCTACATAATTTGACCAAGTAAAAGTCTCGACGATCTGAATTACATGCTTCTGGCATTTTGAATCCTTCAGAGAGTTTCATGTATATGTCATTCTCAAGATAGCCATATAAGTGTGATGTAACGACATCCATCAATCGCATTTCTAATTTCTTATGAATTGATAAACTTATCAGATATCTAAATGTTGTTGCATCTACCACGGGAGAATATGTCTCATCATAATCAATACTAAGTCTCTGCGAGAATCCCTAAGAAACAAGTCATTCCTTATATCGGACAATCTTATATATGACAATCTCATCTTCAGGTGTATGGACGATAGGTCAAAAAACTTTATGTTTTGCAAGCAATTTTAACTCTACTTCAATCGCATCTTTCCATTTTGGCCAATCATTTCGTTGTCAGCATCCTTTAACAGACTTTGGTTCAAGATTCTCGTCTTCATTTACAATATCGCATTCTAGAGCATATGCAAAATTTTCATCGACGTCGATTTTATCTCGATTCCATCTCTTTCCAGTCAAAACATAATTAATAGAGATATCTTTATTTTCAGGTATCTATGACTCTTCTGAAATCATATTCTCAATGACTGGACGCTCTTCTGGATTAATTGTTTCCTCAATTTGAGCCTTTACTTCTTTTCTTTTCCGAGGATTTTTATCTTTGGAACCGACCGGTCTACCACGTTTCATTTGCATTTTAGGCTCATTAGCAATAATAGGTTGTCCTTCAGGGACATCAATTCTTATTAGAGCATTTGCAGCTCGAATACAAGACTTTGTCACTTTCTCAGGGTCAGTAAAAGCATCTTGCAATTGATTTGCTAAATTTTGCAAGTGAATAATTTTTTGAACTTCGAGTTCAAATTGCTTTGTTCGAGGATCAAGTGAACCAATTATAACTCACGCCATATTATTTCTTCTTCCAACTGCTTATGTTTCCCTTTTAATGTAGAAAATATCATTTCATCAAATCGACAATCGACAAAATGCGTCGTAAATATATCTCCAGTCTACGGTTCTAATTACTTAATTATAGACGGTGATTCATATCCGACATGTATCCCAAATCTCCTTTGGGTTCCATCTTTGTGCGTTGTGGTGGAGCAATGGGCACGTATAACGCACAACCGAAAATTCTTAGATGAGATATATGTGTTTCCTGACCATAAACCATTTCCAAAGGGGATAGCTCATTAGAATTTGTAGGTCTGATGCTAATTAACGCTACCGCGTGCAAAATAGCATGTCCCCAGGCATGTATCGAGGGTTTTGTTCTTATAAGCAACGGTCTTACAATTAATTGAAGACATTTGACTCTGCAAGGTCATTTTGTGTGTGAAAATGTGCTACTGGATGTTCAACAATCATTAAAAGTTTGGGAAGTAAATTATTCGGCATGATTAAGACGAATACATTTTATTGGATATAATCCGGAAAATGAGCTTGTAATTTGATATTTTGAACAAGGAATCATACAAATGCTTGATTATAAGTTGAAAATAAATACACATGTGACCATTGATGCGTCAACTAATACCATAAAGTATCTGAAAAGTCCACATGGTGGATGAATAGGCCCACATACATCACCTTGTATTCTTTCGAGAAATTTCAAGGTTCAGCCCTAAATTTTTATGATGGTTATTATTAACTTCCCTTGGGAACAAGCGGTACATGAAAATTCATTGGGGAGAAAAATATTCTGGTTATTCAATGAATGCCCACATAAATGATTAATTATTTTTCGCTTCATTATAGCTCAAGGATGCCTCAATCGATCAAGCCATGTAATAAAATTATTTTGATCAACAAACTTCTGGTTTGTAACAGCATGTACTTCACCAACACTTATATTTGTGAAATATAGTCTAGAGACAACTACAGTTAACATTTCTAAGATACATTTTTTACCCGAGACGAGACTTGTAATACACAATTATTCTTTATCATTTTCATTTGAAGTCTCAATGCGATATCTATTTCTGCGGATATCTTTAAAACTCAACAAATTTTTCTGAGACTTAGAGGAATACAACGCATTATCGATACACATATTTGTTCCTCTGACTAATAAGATATTTGCTCTTTCGGAGCCCTCAATGATTTTCGTACTTCCTGATATCGTATTCACACTTGTTTCATTCATTACCAAGAGTATGTGTTGATGTATTGTCTACAAAACAAATACATTTTTCATTGGTGGAGGATTTGCTTCAGGGAACCTCCATTTTGTTGACTAATTACGCAGTATCTTGCCTTTCCAGGGATCGAGAAAATCGAGGATTCTCTTCTGAGAATTGAGTGTCCACTTTTGGGAAATGATGATTCGTTTCTAGGAATTGATGATCGATGATCCGCTTCTGGGGATGGTAAATCCGCTTCTGGGAATCGTGGATCCGCTTCGGGGGATCGAGATTTGGTACGAATAAACTTTTCGATAAAAGTAATAAAAATTTAAAATAGCATGTGAGATTACCGTTTACAAACTCCATAGAATCGTTGATTTAACACCCTCTCATTCCGAGAAGAATCTTACATACGATCGTCGTTTTCTTTTCTTTCATCGCTTTCCGGTAGAGCTTCGTGTTGATAACAGGTTGTAAAAAAAGAAACAATAAGGAAGAAGATTGAGAGAATACACAAGCCAAAGATCGTAGAAAAGGGAAAGAGTTTCTTTATTGATTTCGATCAAAGGTACAAACGATACATCTTACAAGATCCTCTATTTATAGTATAAGCAAATGAAACGACTCGGTAAATGAAAGGTCTCGAGGGATGGGGTAGAGAGAATCTCTGCAGTTAGTACTCGGAGTCATAATGGCATTCACAAATATTCGTAATAGTTTTTACTTTTGTTGTCATTTAGTATGAGAATAATAGTCCGATTGGGTGGGGTGGAGAGAGACGTTCTCTTGAAAAAAAGAATATCAGACAACCAAAAGGGATGAGAGAGTTTTTGAGTTTTGCTTCCGAAAGAAAAAAAAATTCTTTGTCGATTCAAGAGGCTAGCACATAGAGGATCGACGAGAGATTTATGATCGTGTGCGCGTGAATACCTCTGGAGGAGTTACACGTGGGGCTCTCGATCGATTGTTCCTGATTTCGGTTTTGTTTCGTCGGAAATTACAAGGTATGGTTTTCGAGTAAGGTTATGCGGCTATTTATCTAAAATTTCATACGCATTGTTATTTTGGGTTTAAAAGTTTATTTTTATTATTTTTACTGCCCCTAAAACAAACAGTTGCCTCGTCCCCTGGCCTCGGGGAGGAATTTCCTCGGTTGACTCGAATGAGGGGGATGCCGTGCTTGGACAGCCTATAAAGATTATAGGGGGATGCTGTTAATATATTATATATATACATATATGTATTATATTTTTTCTACTTATTCTATTACAGTCAAGCAGACAACTATAAAGATTTTCAGAAGTGAGAGCATGAGCCCATTCGCGACACACTAAGAAAGAAGCTTTGAAAGTGCGAAAAAAATGGATTGATTGGTGCGCTAAATGTAAGTGTACAGGCTTGAGGGAATTCCGGTGTTTGCGAGACTCAGAGACCTATGTTTCTCTTCTTTGTTCACTCGAGCATTGTACAAGAACGTGTTGTAGGTTGAAAGAATACCGATGTTTAAAACGATAAGCCCTAGACTAATAATACGATAACTCTACTTATCTAATTGTTGAATTAATTGAGCTCTCCCTACCGTCCTAAAATAAGAGCACCTGGCTCTGCCCATTCACAAGGACTCGATTCTATGTCCAAACATCACGTGCCAGCAGATGTGGTCACCATCATTGGTACTCAGATATTGTGTCTGGAGAGGTGGATAAATAGGACTACTGGTTGCTCGATGAGGACCCTAGCTTTATTGCGAGCCAAAAAACTTGACCCAGCAATCATAGAGAGCGTTAGGATAAGAGTTAAGGAATCGGTAGTAGCTTGAGATCAAGGATTCCTTGAGCTTCGGGATTCAACAAGAGTGAAGGCCAGTGTCAGGATGGACCATTTTTCTTATCCTTTCATTTACTTTGATTTTACTAATTGTTCATACGAAATCGAATTATGGTGGTATGAAACGAAAAGAATTATGTGCAATTTGGGGTATCTACATGCTTACAAGCAGAACTCAGGGTCACTTCATCCATCATGAAATGCACCTGCCGCAAACACTGGCTTTTGTTGACCGATCTCACCATGGTAACGAAGCTCTTTCATTATTTGCAAGTTTATGATTGTTCCTGTACATCTGCATCATAAAGAAAGAAGAATCGATGTCACTGAAAGATATACATGAGTTGATAAAGGGAAATTTAATTTTCAGCAACTATATCAAATTTAACCAAGATCTGACTAACATAGTAAGATCTTCCTGCTCCCCGCAGAAATGGTGTGGCATCCGCCGTTCGATCTGTTTTTTTTTTCCATTTGTGTCGGATGGTATGCTCGGTTGGGTGGATTTTCTGTTGTTGCTGTGATGCTCTTGCCTTAGTACTCGGCGGGAAGATCCGGGAGTTTAGCTACTTAGATGGGGGATTCGAGTCGAAAATGTGTCCGTTCTTGGATTTACGGCTGTTGGGTGGTTAATAAATGTGAATGTGGATAGTTCGGGCGATCACGTCCATTGAGCGGACTTAAGAAAGACTTGGATTTAACTAGAATGCGAATTATCAGTGTTCTCTGGGAGATTGATTTTGGTTGGAGGCGGTCTGATCGGCATGTGTTGAAAAAGTGCATCAAGAATGGAGATGAAATTATTTGCCGGTTTCATGATTGAAAGAATCTGGAAATTTAAACGGTTTTTTATTTTGAAAGCGCTTTGACTTGGAATTTGCTTTTGACTGAGATAGAAGTCAATCTGGTCCACCTCTACCTGACGGCATGTTTCTAATGGCTGGTCCTGTGCACAGAGCAATGGCGTTTTGTTTCCTTTTATTTTTTGTTTGGAGTAAAGCAGAGTATTTTGCTTTTTTATAGTTGTTGTTGATGTTATGAATCGTGAGAATTTCTATAATGAAATGAATGGGGTTGGGACCAGTGAGTTAGTTCCTTCTTTTGATCTGCCAGTTCAATGGATTTGGTTCAATTATGAGGCTGCTGGACCATATCAAAGGCATAACATTTCTTTGAGGATTACTTGGTTCTGCATAATAATCTCACCACGGTAACAAAGCTCTTTCATTACGATCGTTCCTGTACTTATGCATAAAGAAAGAAGAATCGATATCACTTAAAGGTATACTTGAGTTGATAAAGGGAAATTTAATTTCTAACAACTTTATCAAATTTAACCAAGATCTGACTAACATAGTGAGATTAGATGGTTACCTGTAAGTGGCTTGAGATTTGCCCAAGTGCCAGCCATGAAACATTCATCGATTCTTGAATTTTCTTTGGAGTAGCCTCTGCAGAAGGGCAACAATCAAATCAGTAAAGAGAGATCAATTCTGAGGTAACTCAGAAAAGCCGACGGAGTACTTGCAAATGGCAGAATAGTTGTAGCTAACTTACTTGAAAGACGAATTTCGTTCACGGCTTGTATGAATTTGTCCTCCAGATCCTTTGTCCAAACAATCCGTGCCTTTTTCACCGGATTTGTGGAATTCACGTCGGGCGTCTCGTCCATTTGCTTCCTTTTCTTAGGTGGTGGCACCGCGCATTCTTTGAATCCAGCGAAATAACTCTCGAGTTCCTTTGCTTCACGAGCCCACATTAGATACAAATGCTGCCAAATGAGGCGCAGCTCCTCCATTCTCAGTGGCTTCAGCATGTAACTACTTGCCCCGAGCTGAACTCCTCTCAAAACGGAGATCATTGTACCATCATAGGACATCACTGTGACAATAAGAAAACATACTACAGTTGAATTACTTGTTCCAAATTAAAGTGCGAATGTAAAAAATCATAAAAATCTTGAAGAAAACCAACATATCACGGGAAGACTGAAATTGTAGCGAACACGGTCCAGCAACTGAAAGCCGTCCATATCAGGCAAGTGGACTTCAGTAATAAGAATATCAAAGGCCTAAGTAACTCCAGTGCAACTTTTGCCGAATTACACGCAATTACTTCAAATGATAATGATGAAATAGGATGTCAAAGATTGTCAAAAGAGAAAACATCTTGCCTGCAACAGGGGAAAAGAAAACCAATCCATGGCAGGTTTAAAAAGAAAGAAAACCAATCAAACCAATCCCGACTACAACATAGATATAAAGAAAGAAAAGAAAAGGAACGCCAAGAATGCAGGTTTTGGAACAATCCAAGAAAGAAAACCAATCCCGACTACAAGCGGAGAAGGAACGCGAGGGAGGGAGGGAGGGAGGGAGGGGGGAACCTCTGTAAGAGCAGGCAACAAGCATCATCACGAGAGTCTTGAGGTAGTAAAGATCGGGGTCGACTAGGAGAACATGCATCCCGAAGGGGAAGACTTGGGCTTCGAGAGATGTGTTGGTGGTGGTGGTGGTCATCAGCCCGACGTCAATGGAATCCATGTATTTTGAGAAGGAAGGAGAAGAAGGGGAGGAGAAGGTGAAAAAAACACAAGGGGGATGTTTTGGCGGCAATTCTATGCCCACCCGCCAATTACCCCCAACAAGTTACCGTCGTCCGTCCTTTACTTCTCGAGTGGAAATTACGTTGCAAATTTATTAAAAAAAATAATAAATTTTTATTTTTCATATTCTCCTTATTTGTATAGTTTTTCAAATAACGGCTTAGTGTAAAATTTCACATGATGACTCCGTGTACTCTTCTCTATCAATGATAAAATTTTTATATCCGAATTTAAAACACTTTTCTTAAATTTTCTAATTATTAAAATTGACGAGACAAGTTCTACCTTTCAATTTAAAAAAACTAATTCTAATTACAAAGAAAACCTTCTACTGACTTCAGACGACTTCGATGTTTGATCAAGAATTCTTCCTGACATGCTTAAGGCAGATGGTAAGATATCAATACTAGAGTTTCTATCCATTCATGGAGCCTCATGCATTGCATGATAAAGGATTTTATAAAAATAAGAATATTAAAAAGTAGGCAACAATCTATCAAAATTAAGAAAAAAAATGTAATCTCCGGAATAAGAGGGAAAGACAACAATAAAAATATCTTAAAAATTCTATAGGAATACATTTAAAAAATAACAACAAAATCCGAATTTTGTAACACTAAAAAACAAATGAGATTAAGAAAGTCGTGTGTGATCACAAAATTATTATCGGATGATTTATTTTTGTTTTTTATTATAATAATTATTAAAAAAATTTCTTCATTAATTCATACCAAATCATTAAGCGCTCGAAGAGGAATTATTGTGCAGATGGGTTGGTCCCTCGTTATAACCGAGGAATACACACGAAGCTTTATTCTAAAATAATTTTCAAATAACTTTTAAAATTCATTAAATAACATCTATAACTTAGAGTATTAGAATCGATTTAAAAAGATGCAATGTTTTTCACACTAAATACTTAATGCACGGATATTATTCGATGAATTTTGAAAATTATTATCTTATTTCTGGAAATATTTTCACGAATAACATTATTTAAAAAGTTAATTCGGCTGTAAAAATATAACGCAAAAGTGACGTCGGCAAGACGCGGAGCAATGACGTTGCACGTTCGTGGAATTTCCTGAAAATAGACGATGATGTTTCCTTTGATTTGTGCGGGTTGATTTTTTATTTATTTTAAATTCTTTAAGAGGTAAAACTAATGATCGGGTAGGAAAAAACCTTCCTTCTGTCGTTAGGGTTCATAAATCATAAAGAAATATTTACCCCCAATAAAAGAAAAGAAAAAAGGTCGATGAATGTGAAAAGTCTTTAGGTCCCTCTTATTATTATTATTATTATTATTATTATTAGAATGATATTGCAAGAGAACTTCCTTCACATTCCTCTTTCTAAACAAGAGCCTCGAAACGACAAAACAAAGAAGAATCAACGGATATGTCCTCCCAAGTCTCCTCCTCCTCCTCCTCCTCATCATCAGCCGATGTCGTGGTGGTAAGAGCCCCAGTTCCCCCCGTTTTTGTCCCCCACCGGCTCTACTTCAATGGATGAAATCCACAGGTTGGCTTCGGAGGGGTCGGTCTCGACTTGCTTGCGGTTCTCCCCTCCTTCCCCAAGCCCGACGACAAGACCTCCTGCCGCACCATGACGGTAAATGCTCTCCCTCTTCTTGTTCCTCCTCCCTGTGTCCTCTTCCATTTCCTTTGCTTTCTGGGAGAAGCAAACGATGGAGGGAGGCGGAACTGATTGAGAGTTCCAAAGTCAACGCTCCCATTTCTAGGGCCTTTGTGGGAGTTAAAAATTCTTAGTCAATGTAGTAAATAAGTTATTAACACATCTCAACAAAAGTCTGGTAAACTTCTACTCTTTTTCGTTTTCCGATGAAGATTCAAGGAGGCGGCGGCGCAGCGAATACCGCGACGTGTTTGTCTCATTTAGGCCTACAAGTGAGGCTCATGTCGAAGGTAGCCATCTATTCCACATGGCATTCGCTTTGAACCTTTTAGGCCTTTTTACTTGTGATTCACACTGCCTGAGATGCGAACCTGTTAGTTGGGCAATGACTCCCACGGTCGTACCATAGTGGAGGAACTGCAGGCAGACAATATCGACACTTCTTTTATCGTGGTACTCTCCTGGACTGATGCCCCTTTAATGGTTCAATTCAGTCTTCATTGGTGTTAAGATGGGTACCGATGCTTTCATTTTCTTAAACCAAGGTTGCAGAGGGAGGACGAAGCCCTTTCTCCTATATCATCGTCGAAAAGAAAACGTAAATGCATTCCTCGCCTCGTCCGATGGAATATATCTGGTTAAGTTAGCTCAGTAATGGCGATTTTCAGGAACACTAGAATTTGCATCCTGACACGAGGGGATCCCCCCATGGTTCCCAAAGATGTGATCCCGTCACGATTGGAATCAGCTCTCAGTGGAGCATGTCTAACTTACTTTGATGGGAGATATCCACATGCTGGTCAAATCGTAGCCAAAGAGGTGTACGCACAGATCTGATCTCATCCACCATTGACATCTGCCCTGCTTTGAACTAGATTAACCATGCATCGGAGTCTAAACAATCCAGTCTGTCTTGAATTGCAGTCGGCAAGGAAAGGGATTCCGATTCTTGTTGATGCGGAGAAGAGGCGTGATGGATTGGACGAAATCTTGGATCTGTCGGACTATGCTGTATGCAAAATGAAATTCCTTGAGGTATTCGAGTCTGGTTTTTTCTGCTTTTTAATAGTATTATCTGTTATAGTAGACTCATGATGATTATTTCCATGTACGTGTATGACAGGCATGGACGGGGGAGCCATCCATGCCTAGTGCGATGATATCCCTGCTCCTGCGTTTGCCGAAGCTGAGATTCGTGATTGTTACCTTGGGTGAAAACGGGTGCATAATGCTGGAGCGATGCTTGAAGGGTTCATCTTTACATAACCGCAAAATCTCATCATTGTTGGTTTTCCCTGTCATGACACAATCTCAAATTTGGTGGCATTCCTGCAGAATCCCCTGCATCAGAGGATGATGTGGACGGAGTACTGGAATCGCTAAAGCAACGAAGAGACGAGTCCATAGTGAGTCCATTTTGCATCTCATCGGTACGAGAAGCACTTCTGATTTTAGATACTGTGGAAAAGGATGGCTGAAAATTTGTCCAGCCTGAACACTTTGATCGAAAACAAGTAGAACTTTGGTTTATTGTCTAATCAGCCGGTGATGCGGATGAAAGCTGAAGGCATTGGGACAATGGTTGGAAGACTGCTCCTGGGAACAGCTGAGAAGATACCCCCAACGGAACTTGTTGACACAACAGGTGCTGGTGATGCATTCATAGGAGGCATCATTTATGGTAAGCTTGGCCAACACTGCTTATGTTCTCCTGCCTCCTTTTGTGATGAGGATCTATGGGTTGCGCATGATTTTCCGAGGGCTGAGCACATGCTCAGATATAACAGTTGAAAAGCAACTGGTCATCTTCGTTCACCACTGCATTTTTTTTTTTGGCTTCTTGTAGCTCTGTGCACTGACATGCCGTCGGAGAGAATGCTGCCATTCGCGTCTAAAGTGGTACGTGAAGCCTTCCGAAACACACTTTCTTGGAGTCTTCTCCTCTCTTGTTTAAAATAGTCTGTGGTTCGATGGCAGGCCGCTGAAGTGTGCCGCTCGTTGGGTACTCGAGCTGGTCTTCCGCGATTGATGGATCCGTGTCTCTCTTCTCTCCTGCTATAGTTATCGGCTAAGCTAAAAGAAATAAAGCCATTTGCTTTTGTTAGTAATGTGGTGACGGCTAGGACCGTCAGGCCCCGTTGGCGGTTGGGTTGGCCACAGTTTTCGTAAAAAAAAAAAATTGTTGTACTACTAAATATTTGGAGCACAAAACATCCTATTTTTAACAACTAAAAAAATATTACCCCGTTTCGAGTAGCGATTTAAGTGATTTGGGAATGTTTTGGACCAGGACCAAAGTGTTAAAATGCGACTTTCCTTAAATACACAATTGTAAGGGTTTTGTACGAAAATATCTTCGATTTAAACTTTGGGCCGACTTTTGTTTTTAGCCTAAAGTTTGAAAAGTTATTTTTTGACATTAAATCAATATTATAAATATTTTGTTAGACGTGGTCGTGAATTCGGGTAACGAAAATTAAATAATTTCAGACGTCGCTGCATAAATAGTGTTAATTATTAAGACAAAAGAGAAAAAAGCCGTTTCACAATTTGTTTTAACAAAACTCGTACTTGTTAACAAACACAAAATCCGTACAATTAAACTGAATACATGTTAACCCTAATAGCGCCCCATTAGAAGGAAATGGGAATTTGGCCTCCTCCCGTGATGTGTGGAGAAAATGATTGAAGCGCGTCTTGTTCCCATCCATACTCATATTCTTATAAAAAACACCGTGTTTTAAGGAGCTAAAATAATTAGCACCGACGTGTTGAAATATATAGTCGAGGCAGGGAATTCGACATGTTTCTACGACTCCCGTGTGATTGTCTGAGCAGAGATATAGGCAAAAGATGACGTATGATTTAGATAAAGGAATACACGTTTGAAATTCGAAATCAAAAGAAACAGGAGATGAACAATTCCCCCTGTTGCCCCCAAGCCCACCACCATTATATATGCATAGGAAGAACGCCTTCCTTCTAGGAGGACATCATCATCATCATCATTTGCATCAGATATAATTATTTATGAGAATGATCCGAGACACACAAACCAAATTGAAAAAAGACGTTGATTTTTCCTAATGATTCCATCTATCCCTCCCTTGCAAGGCGCCTCGCCCCTATTATATTCCCACCCTCAAAACTTTTTCTTTATAAAACGTCAACAACTAGCAATGGACCCATCGACTCCCCGCCCCCCCTTTTCCTTTCCATCAAAATTCAAACGGTTTGTATCATTCATTAGTCTTGAAAAGATTTACGTTTTAAAAAATTACTTTAATATTACGTATTAATTTGATTATATAAGGAATTACGAAATTGGCTTGATATAAAAAAATTCAATCCAAAAAATCTCGCAGTAAAGTCCTTATTTGAAATAACGATTTACGTGTATAGTCAAAATTATTTTAAACGGATACTTTTACGGTTATATTCAAATAATTTTTGCCCATCTCATATATATATTTTTCCTATAAGTCGAGTTTCGTATACCGATTTCTTAGGGTTAGACTTATGAATCCTTAGAAAATAATATTGACATTCCCATACACCAACCAACCAACACCCACCGTCAAATGAAAATTGTTAATGAAAGAGCGACGTCCACTGGTGGGCATAAGAGTATGTTTCGTCCGCGAACGAGAGAGAGGGAATATGCTCTTTTTCGTATTCGGGCACGTTCTTTTATTCCTTGACGAATTGTTGTGGGGCTGGCGAGAGTGCATAGCATTTATCTATCTACCCGTCCATTTCGGCGGATGCCCAATTCTTCGAAACCCGCATAGTCTTTCCTGTCTATGTAAGTATAGTAATTTCTACACCACCCTAACCCTAATCCATATCCATGCATCAACACTTTTTCACCTGAAAAGAAGTTCGAAACGAATTAAGCAAGCTGCTCTTCATTTTAGGCATTTAATTAACTTCAAAAAATGTTTGCTATTTTAAACTTCATTGCTTGAAGATGACATACTAAAACTGAATGCACACACCATACAGGGTGTCATAATTTCACCGCGAAAGTGTAATAATAACCAAATGCCTTTGTGGTAACTCGTGCAGTCAAAGCCCCACCCCCTTCAATTTTTTTAATTATTAAAATCCATGCAATTTATTTAGCCTCCAATTCCTCTCGGAAGTGCAGTCGTTTGTTTGTTACACACCAATGACCAAACCCCTCCAAGAATAAAAATAATAAAAACGAAAACATTCACGATATCCAAATATTATCCATAAGTTTCTCTCTGTGTCGTAAGATGGAGTATCCTCCCGCATGCCACGTAAATGTGATATTAGTGAATGGTGGTGGAGTTGTCGGATTCCGACCAGACTCAGAATCAATCGCCCCTCCCTCCCGACCGCCGACGCCGCAATCCCAACCTCGCGAGAGAGTCATGGCATGGCAAAACTTTCCCCAATAAACCCCCCCCCCCCCCCCCCCCCGACCGCGTCAAAAACATAGTTGTCCGTGTCATCCCTTCTTTTCCTTAGATTCCACCAGCTTCCCTTCCAATCCCCGTCAACCTGTTCGTTTCCTTTCCTTTTCCACCCCCTCGAGGGGCCGTTTCGTAAAATCCCACTCTCCTGCTCTTCTTCCCTTAATTTAATCCGGCGAATCAGTCACTCAAAGTTCCGTGCTTTATTACAGGCTCATTGCTTAGACCGGGCCCCTTCCTTCTCTCCCACGGAAAAGGAAGAGGGTTTGCCCCGACGAAATCGCTGTTTTCCATACGACCATATTGAAGCTCCCCCACCCCCCCAACGAAAGCAGCAGCAGCAGCAGAAAACAGGGCTGGGCGGGATAGTCTACAAGAGAAATCGGGGGATTTGAGGAGTTAATTGAAGTGGAGGGGTTGTTCTGGGTTGGTGGGGATTTTTTGTTTTGGGGTTGAAGCTGGGGGGGTTGGGTTGTGTTGGTGGAGTGATTTTTTTTTTTTGTTGGGGGGGGGGGGTGGGTGTAGTGCCTAGGGGTTCCTTATTTGGATGCTATCGGTTTTGATTTGGGAGCTGAGGGTAGCAGATCGGGTCGAGCTGATTCGAGGAGTGCTTGACTAGATCTTCCTGCTCCCCACAGAAATGGTGAGGCGTCCCCCGTTCGATCTGTTTCTGTTTTTTTCCCATTTGGGTCGGATGGTATGCTCGGTTGGGTGGATTTTCTATTGTTGCTATGATGCTTTTGCTTTAGTACTCGGCGGGATGATCCGGGAGTTTAGCTAGTTTGATGGGGGATTCGAGTCGAAAATGTGTCCGTTCTTGGATTTACGGCTGGCGGGTGGTTACTAAATGTGAATGTGGATAATTCCGGCGATCACGTCCATTGAGCGGACTTAAGGAAGACTTGGATTTGACTAGAATGCGAATTATCAGTGTTCTCTGGGAGATTGATTTTGGTTGGGGGCGGTCTGATCGGCATGTGTTGAAAAAGTGCATCAAGAATGGAGATGAAATTATTTGCACGTTCCATGATTGAAAGAATATGGAATTTAAATGGTCTTTGATTTTGAAAGGGCTTTGACTTGGAATTTGCGTTTGATTGAGATAGAAGTCACTCTGGTCCACCTCTACCTGACGGCATGTTTCTAATGGCTGGTCCTGTGCACAGAGCAGTGGCGTTTTGTTTCCTTTTATTTTTTGTTTGGAGTTGTAAGTTACATTTGTGAAAGGAGAGTATTTTGCTTTTTATAGTTGTTGTTGATGTTATGAATCGAATGGGGCTGGGACCAGTGAGTCAGTTCCTTCTTTTGATCTGCCAGTTCAATGGATTTGGTTCAATTATGAGGCTACTGGACCATATCAAAGGCATAACATTTCTTTGAGGGTTACTTGGTTCTGCAGAATAATTCTATATCACACAGTGTTCTTATTCTTTTCAGGCTGCGGTTGGATCTTTCGTCTGGTTGGAAGATCCTGATGCAGCATGGATAGATGGTGAAGTATTAGAAGTGAAAGGCAATGATCTTAAAGTCCTCTGTACGTCAGGCAAGACGGTGAGTATCACAAAAAAAGCTTTTTTGCTGTTATTTCGGCATTATTATTTTGTTTGTTTATTCTTAGTATCTGTGTGCTCAGACTCGTACTGCTTTAGTGCAGTATTCATCGACGAAATTGTATCATTGGCGTCCCGAAGGATATTACTGGTCCCCTGACTTATTGTGGTGTTGAGTGCAGGTCGTTGTCAAGGCTTCAGATGTATATGCTAAAGATACTGAAGCTCCTCCATGCGGAGTGGATGACATGACGAAATTAGCTTATCTGCATGAACCAGGAGTTCTTCAGAATTTACGGTCTAGATATGACATGAATGAGATATATGTGAGCAAAATCTGGCTTCTAACTTTCAATCGTTTCAACCTTTCTTTTTTCTTAGCAGATTTTCGCGTATGTATTTCGTTTGTCTTTTGAACTTTTTGTTTTGGGCTTGACAATATCTGAACCTAATAGTTAATTGCTTCAGACTTACACAGGAAGCATATTGATTGCCGTTAATCCCTTTCGAAAATTGCCTCATTTGTATGACAGCCATATGATGGCTCAGTATAAAGGAGCAGCTTTTGGTGAGCTGAGTCCTCATCCTTTCGCCGTTGCCGATGCTTCGTACAGGTACTCCTTCTACTTATAAAGGATCACTACTGAATTGAAAAGGACCCTACTTTTTACAAATATCCTTCACTACCAATGAGGTTTGGTTTTCCAATTAGCATAATATAACCCCTAACAATTTGCTATAAAATTGTTCCCTCTCTTGGAATCTTCCTTTGGTGTCTTGAAAATGACTAAGCTGGTTAATCCAGACTCATGATAAATGAAGGCAAGAGCCAGTCGATTCTGGTGAGTGGCGAAAGTGGGGCTGGTAAAACAGAAACCAGAAAGCTGCTCATGCGATATCTTGCTTACATGGGCGGAAGAGCTGCATCAGAAGGAAGATCAGTTGAACAGAAAGTTTTGGAGGTAAGTCATCACAGTGGAGTGACTTGGAATGTTGTCCCTGTCTTGAACACGTATTTCTTGATGATCGACCATTTATGTTATGCAGTCTAATCCTGTGCTCGAAGCTTTTGGTAATGCCAAGACTGTCAGGAATAACAACTCAAGGTGGGCATATACATTTTTTATCTGCAAATAGTCTTTGTTTTAGCAGGGGAGAGCTTACGGCTAAGGACACTCATTTTCTTTAACTGTACATCATTGTTGTCGTTTATCCAGGAAGTTTTTCTCTGGTATTATATTGATCTTTTGATCTTTTATTCCAGTCGATTTGGTAAGTTCGTGGAGATCCAGTTTGACGAAAAGGGGAGAATATCCGGAGCTGCTATTCGAACGTATTTGCTTGAAAGGTCTCGTGTTTGTCAGGTGTCTGATCCAGAGAGAAACTATCACTGTTTCTACATGCTTTGTGCCGCACCGAAAGAGGTGAGAGCTAACATCTGACCCCTGATCTAATCTTTTGCTCCTACTTGTTTTCTTAACATAGGTAGACAGATAAATGCTTAACTCCTAGTAGTTTCGGATTTATAATTGGCCTAGCCAATATCCTTCTGCATAGACGAAGACAATCGCTGCTGTATGTTAAGAAGCTCATTCAGGAACTCTTCAAAATGTGAAATCAATTTAGTGCTTCTAATGTAAACATGTAATATGAATTCTTCAGAAGCCTTCCTATCAAGTTCATGCGCTTCTCAGATTATTTTTTCTTTCACATTGAATCTTTTTGTGTGACTGATGGAATTGTTCTCTTTGTTTCCCCTTTTATTTTCTATCCTGTATTCTTATTCGTTTATGTGAAGGGCTAGGTAATGTGAGAATTCCCTTTATTTGATCTTTGCACTCAAACGTCAGTTCAAGCTGTTAGGTTAGTCATCGGTGGCCTCAATTCTGTCAGTGTAGCATTAAATCTAAATAACAGGGGGTTTAGATAATTAGGGCAGTTTCCAAATGTTAACGTTGCCCCCAAAACTCAAGTAATTCAGTAGCCTTTGATGCAAAGGTTACATTTCATTGTTCACGTGTGATAAACCTTTAGGAGTTTTTGTTTGTGGTATAAGATTTGTCTCCCCATTCATTTGGTTCTTTTTTGACATTGTTACTCTGAACTATCTCCATTCTGGAAGATTCCAAAATTTTTCTTTGTATGACAGGATGTTGAGAGGTTTAAAGTAGGTCCACCAAGGACATTTCATTATCTGAACCAATCAAATTGTTTTGAATTGGATGGAGTTGATGAATCAAAGGAGTACATTGCAACTAGGAATGCGATGGAAATTGTTGGAATGAGCTCTTCAGAGCAGGTATCCATACAGCGAGTTACCATGGTACTTATTTTCAATTGTTACGCGCATAATTTACGAGTCCTGGGATGCCTCAGGATGCGATTTTTCGAGTGGTGGCTGCAGTTCTTCACTTAGGAAACATTGAGTTTGTCAAGGGGAAGGAGATAGATTCATCCATGCCTAAGGATGAGAAGTCCAGATTTCATTTAAGAACCGCTGCCGAGTTACTAATGTAAGTAACTTTCTTCAAAGTTTCAAGGTTCTCTTGAAAGACTTATCATTCTTTAAAATTCAATCTTTCTTTGGGAGGAGATGTATTTTCCTTACACCGTGTGTTTCATAGGTGTGATGAGCAAGCTCTTGAAGATTCTCTTTGCAAGCGTGTGATGGTAACCCGTGATGAAACCATAACCAAATGGTTGGATCCAGAGTCGGCAGCTGTCAGTAGAGATGCTTTGGCCAAAATAGTGTACTCGAGGTTGTTTGATTGGTAAGTTCTCAAATATATCATCATTGTCCTCAGTTGAATAGGTAGAGTTAATTCTTTTTCTCTTTTTTTTTGTATGGCAAGCGAAATGATATAGATATTTTGGTGGATATACTAGTACTAGTGAAGTATTCCCATGGAGCTTTATCCTTGTAGGTCCTCCTGTGAGTGAAATTAATTGTCACCACCAACTTCTGTGTACTCTTTTGTGCAGGATTGTAGAAAAAATAAATAATTCAATTGGACAGGATCCCGACTCGAAGTCTTTGATTGGTGTGCTTGATATCTGTGGATTCGAGAGTTTCAAGACAAACAGGTGCTCAACTGGTGAAAAATTGGTTGTTGTTAGGCATAGAAAATAACTTCCTAAAAGGAGCTATGAAGACTGATTTCTCTATTAATCTTGAGGTTAGGATTGATTAGATTTCTGGTAACTAAGCATGATTTGTTGTTAGACAATTACTGACTCAAAAGAAAGTTATTCCTCAAGTATGAAACTTAGTGTTCCTGGGACCATTTGTCCTTTAGGATGATGTACCTTCTGATTGTTCGTACTGCTGCAGCTTCGAGCAATTTTGTATCAACTTGACCAATGAAAAACTTCAGCAACACTTCAATCAGGTATCTCTGTCTCTACCTATTTCTGAGATGTGTCTTTTACATATAAAACCACAAATTCCATGCGCCCAAGTGCATTCTACTCTACATGACACGAACATGCATGAATGTTCGTGCTCTCGATGACTGTCTGAATCTCTACATCATGTCCTTATGCAAGTACATAGGCAAATTAATTGTCGTGCTCTCGATGACTGTCTGAATCTCCACATCATGTCCATATGCAAGTACATAGGCAACTACTTTGGGATACACCTCAACTTATGTGGATACTGGTACTGATTTTTTTATTAATGCCTAAATTCTTCTTCAGCATGTTTTCAAAATGGAGCAAGAAGAATACACCAGAGAAGAAATCAATTGGAGCTACATTGAGTTTGTTGACAATCAAGATATCTTGGATCTTATTGAAAAGGTCAGAGCTCTGCATACTAGTGACTGCTTTCTTTTGAAAGTTAGTTCATTTTGGATTCTTACCAGTGACTGTTTCTCTTGAAAGTTTGTTCAATTGGACTCTTACTTATCTTTTCAACATTTTGGAGACTACTGTGGTGTTCATATCCCAAGTACTAGGGTTTCTAATATGTTAAGTTGGCGATTCTACTTGTCATTTTTCTTATTTCATTTGACATGGATTTTGTTTCTAAAACTACAGAAACCTGGTGGTATCATCGATCTTCTCGATGAAGCCTGGTATGCAAATAGTTGCGAAATAGAAGTCTCCAGTTATTCTTTATCCTGTCACGGACAAAGATAACAAAACTTCGAATCTTTATTGTACCTTCTAAAAATGAAAATTCTGTCTCATTGTTTTTTCAGCATGTTTCCTAGATCAACTCATGAGACATTTGCTCAGAAGCTCTACCAGACATTTAAAACTCACAAACGATTCAGTAAGCCCAAGTTGGCACGAAGCGACTTCACAATTTGCCATTATGCTGGAGATGTGAGCATGATTATTTTACAGCGGCCTTTTCATCTCTTATATCCTTTTTTTTGGTAGAAAGGGGAATTTATAGATGCATCTCTTATATCCTTTTTTTACTTATGAGACTCAGTGCTCTGCCTTGCAATAAGAAAGAAATGAGCAATCAATATATTATTTCTTTTCCATTTCAGGTCACCTATCAAACAGAACTATTCTTGGACAAGAATAAGGATTATGTTATTGCAGAACATCAAGCACTATTGTGTGCTTCTAAATGTTCTTTTGTCTGTGGTTTGTTTCCACCTTTGGCTGAGGACTCCTCAAAGCAGTCTAAGTTCTCTTCAATTGGATCTCGTTTCAAGGTAGATTATCTCTAATTCATTACATCGATTATCTGCCATATCTCTCGGGTTCCTTTGCCTTATGTGGAATCAACTCATTTGCTTACGCAGCAACAATTGCAAGAATTGCTTCAAACGTTGAGTAGTACGGAACCACATTATATTCGATGTGTGAAGCCAAACAATCTTCTTAAGCCAGCCATTTTTGAAAGCAAGAACGTCTTACAACAACTACGATGTGGGGTATGGGTTTTAGAAACCAAAGGCTCACTTTGTATAGAACTGCTTCAGTTTTTGGATTTTGTTTTTTTGTTTTACCTCACATCTTATTGTTTCACATTAAGGGTGTCATGGAAGCCATTAGGATCAGTTGTGCTGGTTATCCTACCAGAAGGCCCTTTTTTGAATTCATAGACCGTTTTGGCATCCTTGCTCCTGAAGTTCTTGATCGGAGGTAATTTTATCATTCTATTTCTTTTTCTTGTAGCATTGCATGCCAAAATAAATGACTGACCTCAGCCCATGTAGTTCGGAGGAGGTGTCTGTTTGCAAAAGGCTTCTGGAGAAGGTGGGACTGGAAGGCTATCAGGTACAGGAATCCATGAATCTATTTGCAATTTCGAATTCGGGAACCTTTTTAAATTTCTTTTTGTAGTAAAGGTTTCATATCTTTGACCCCCTCTTTTTGAGAAACATTACATATCTCTTATTCCGTTAATGTCGTGCTACCTGAATATGGTTCTCTCTCGGCTGTTGCTGTTCCAGCTCATATGCTCTATTTGGTTGTTGATTTTAATAATTTGTAAAGTCTTCAGTGTTTCTTTCAGAGTGATCTTTTCTGGTTGAAAACATTAATCTGGCAATCAGTGAAAAGCTTGTTTCAGTGTTCTTACTTTGGCATGCATTTTGTTGAGTGAAGTTGCTTCTATGAAGATTCGAGCTGTCTTTTGTCTTCCTTGCTTGCAACAAAAAATCCCAAGGGTAGAGATTTTCAAGATAATTTTCCTTGCGGAAAATTCAAAATGTTGCAGAAAGGATGTTTTAATCTGTTCCTAACCTTCAGTTTCTCCAGAAGGATGCAAGTGTAGGAAATACATTCTCTTCCGGATTTCCTATGCATTCATTGTCTCCTAGATGCTTAAAACTGCCTACTAGAATTGCTGTTGCTCTTTCATTATTTATTGTGTTTCTTGCTTTGGCGGAAGATGCTTTTCAGGTAGTTCTCCTTTTTCACCGAAAGCTGCAAACCGATCTACAACTAAATTTTGTTACCCATCATTGTAGATCGGTAAAACGAAGGTGTTCCTCAGAGCTGGTCAAATGGCAGAACTAGATGTCCGTAGGACTGAGGTCTTAGGTAGATCGGCCAGCATAATCCAGCGGAAAACACGATTTTATTTGGCGCGGCGTAGTTTTGTCTTACTCAAGCAGTCTGCACTTGCACTTCAAGCTGCTTGTAGAGGTAAACAAGGCCTATTGATTTCTCGATTTATATTTTATCTTATATAATTCAAATGCTAATTCTCGTTGCCTTCCAGGACAACTTGCTCGTGATTCTTATGAGATCATGCGCCGTGAAGCTGCCTGCCTGAGAATTCAGAAAGATGTGCGCATGTATCGTGCTAGGAAGTCTTACAAGGATTTGTGTGCCGCTGCCTTATCCATACAGACGGGCATGCGTGGGATGGCTGCTCGAAGTGAACTGCGCTTAAGAAAGCAAATCAAGGCCTCCATTGTGATCCAGGTAAATTTTTACCATGTGATTACAGAACTTCCCGTGTTGCCTTTTATATAAATTTCTAAATTAGTTATACATAATTGTACTTCTCCATCCATCAGTATGTTTATATTTTATTCTCATAACACCCAGATATTTGCAGATAATCCATTAATGTTGTAATCACTCGCTTTTCTATTCATTGAATGAGCTGTCATTTGTCTATATCAGAGTCACTGTCGCATGTTCTTGGCACGGAATCAATACTGTAAGCTTCAAAAAGCAGCAATTACAACACAATGTGCATGGAGAGGGAGAGTTGCTCGCAAAGAACTGCGGAAGCTTAAGATGGTAATGCTATCTTGTACACTTGTTTTGATTTCCTGGTATGAAATTTCACTAAAAACATATGCGCTTTAACAATGTTATTATCGTTTTACTGTTACTATGTGGTGACCGAGAAATGATACGGTTTGGAGTGAAACTATGTTATGAGAACCATAATTTTTAATGATACAGTTTGGAGTCAAGGGTAAATTCATTAAGGTAATGAATGCATGCTGAAAAGAACAACTCTTATTGGCAGATGCTTTTTCAATTTTATTTTCCTGGGAAAGGAAAATAGCTGAATTAAACATGCCGTATTGACTAATTTCCCTGTCAGTTATTGTCTTTTTATTTATTTCCCCCGTTGGTGTTGTTTTGTTGCAATGAACAAGTTGAAAATATTCTTCTGTTCAATTTGACAGGCTGCTAGGGAAACTGGAGCTCTGCAGGCTGCCAAAAATAAGCTAGAAAAGCAAGTAGAAGAGCTTACTTGGAGATTACAATTGGAGAAACGCATGCGGGTAAATTTCAAGTTGCAAACTGTTCAATATTGTGATTGTGTAGTGTCAAAGATGTCTGGAAATTGTTTTGTTATATTGGTGCACTGTTTGTTCCAATTCTTTTGATGCCTAACTGCCTTATATTAGTAATTTCTTCTTCACAACATGAAATGATGAAAATGTTCTGGTGGAGTTAAGACTAGATCATGCCCATCGTGCTAGTTGCTTATTTCTTAAATGTTATCCATTATTTGAAGAATTGTGTTGGATTGCTGTTAAATGAACTGGAGACCTGGAAACTGAAAAATGACTTAGTTTCTTATTAATTTTGATCTTTGTCCATGGAGTATTAGACTTTGGTTTAATGGCGAGCGTTGGCGCTACAGCAAAAGTTGTTTTGGATTGAGAAGTGGTGGGGTTAGATACAAAATATGCCAACCACACGAATGGTGTCATGGCGACGATGATGATGAGTTTTGGTCCTATCCTACTTTCACTTGTTGGCTGCTTTTAACATAACAGTAACAGTTACTTGTTATTCCTTGTCCCTATAACCATATACAAATATTAGGCTAAGATGGTGTGTGAAATTGACTTGCCCTCCGTGCAATCTTGATCTTTCTACTTCACAACACAGAAACAGTCGGTAATTGGGAAGTAATGGAATGCTGCTAATAGTTTCTTTCAAATTTTCTTTTACAAGGCATAACAATACTTTTGCTCAGATTTTTTACGTTGAGAATTTTCAGGTGGACTTAGAAGAAGCAAAGAATCAAGAAAATGCTAAGTTACGGTCTGCTTTGAGTGACATGCAAAGTCAGTTTAGAGAAACCAACGAAATTCTTATTAAGGAACGGGAAGCAGCAAAGAAGGCTGCTGTGGTTGCACCTATTATCCAGGAGGTTCCAGTTGTTGACCATGGTTTGATGAAGAAGCTTATGGATGAAAATGAAAAGCTAAAGGTATGATGCTAAAGGCCGTGGAGTATCATATTGGTTCAACTCCCATTTGGCGTATGTGCTTCTTCATATACTTCTCAATTATCCCAGGATATGCTGAATTCAATGGAGCAGAAAATTGATGATACGGAGAAGAAGTATGAGGAGACAAGAAAGATAAGTGAAGAAAGGTTAAAACAAGCCACAGAAGCTGAGTCAAAGATTATTCAGTTAAAGACGAACATGCAAAGGTGCTATGCTGTTCATCGATACTCTTTGGCTTCATAATTTTATTTAAGACATCCATCTCTTACACCGTACAAGGAATGTTTTCTTGATTACAGGCTTGTGGAGAAAATCTCCGACATGGAATCAGACAATCAAATACTTCGTCATCAAACGTTCACAAATCCGCCATGGAACAAGTTGTCAGAAGGATTAGCTATTACTGCATCAAAGGTATAATGAAGTCACCACATCATTCTCAAGGTGCATTTGCACATAATTAGAGCATATAAATGCTTCTATGCGTCTAAGATTTATCTTCAATTTGATTTTGCAGATTGTGGAAAATGGTCATGTCATCAGTGGAGGGGAGAGTGATAGAAATGTAATGGAATTTTCTTTTAAAAATTAGCTCAACATTGTTTTCATGAGGTTTGTGTCCAGCATCTATTCTGTTTGATTAAATAGCACCACTTTTTCAGGAACCTGAGGCTGTTACACCAGTTAAGAAGGCTGACATGGATTCAGATGGCAAGCCCAGGAAATCAAACATTGAACAACAGCAGGCATGTCTTTTTGCATTTTGTTGAATTTTGTTTTTGTCCAGTGTGGCTGTTCATGTTATGCAATTGATTTTGAGGTTCTTACTGTACTTTTTGCATATGTAGGAGAATATTAGTTCTTTTATCGATTTCATGAAGAAGAACATCGGCTTCAGTCAAGGAAAGCCCGTTGCTGCTTTTACAATCTACAAGTGTCTCCTGCATTGGAAGTCCTTTGAGGCTGATAGGACTAGTGTGTTTGATCGACTCATTCAAATGATTGGTTCTGCGATTGAGGTAATATTATCAGAAGGCATCACTCTACTATTTGTACAACCAAGCTTTAGTCTGTGACTGATAGAAATAATCTAAGGTAATTTTTCGGTATACATTACCAGTTAGTTATATATGCCAATCCTCCAAAGCCAGGAGCAATGTTTGCCGTTTGTCCTTGTTCATACTAAGCAGATTGTATGATGCAATTTCCTGTTAGCGTAATTTAATTTTCCAAACTTACTCGTCTGTATACCTTTTGGTTCATGTCAGCCAGTTGGATGGCTGTGCTTCGTGTAGTCCTTTCTTTATATAAGTATCTGTTTCATCTTTGAACAGAGTGAGGATGGCAATGATCACATGGCTTATTGGTTATCAAACACATCAACACTTCTATTCTTGCTTCAACAAAGCTTGATGTCAGCAGGTTCATCAAGCAAGAAGCCTCCACAACCAACGTCCTTGTTTGGGAGGATGACTATGGTACAATTGACTTAATATGCAATTTGTGTTTGTTGTGTTCGACAGCTGTATGCGCTCTTTGAGTTCCTCCTATTGTAAAGTATAATGTCTTTTATCTCAGGGATTCCGGTCATCACCCTCCTCATCAAATCTTGCCGCTGCTACCTCTGCGGCAATCCGCAAAGTTGAGGCGAAGTATCCTGCTCTCCTATTTAAGCAGCAGCTAACTGCCTATGTGGAGAAAATTTATGGAATAATTAGAGACAATTTGAAGATAGAACTGGGGTCTTTGTTGTCCCTTTGCATCCAGGTATATCAACTGTTATACTACATATGTAGGCCGAATGGATCTAAAGGCATGTTCTCCCATTATTTTCAATAGCATAGCTTCTGTGCGAAGGTACCCATATTGTGCTGATGAAATTATTAACTAATCATACTCGAGTGAAATAAATGAATAAATTTGTTGTGTTCTGGAGATAATATTTTGTGCGATATTATCTTGAAGTTTTCAGTCTTTTTGTTGTAAATAAGGATTGGGGTCTATGGGAGGCGTACCACCTGCCAGTAATATTATTGTGCAGCAGTGGTACAGTGGAAAAATGATGGGGTACAATGGCCTCACTGTGTGATGGGAAACCTTAATGGTCCCCGGATTGTTCTTGTATTGATGGGTGGATAATTCACTCAGTGAATCAGGTCATCCTTCATTGCTGCCCATTATTTGATGAATTTCCGGTGATATAAACAGATAAATAACCTTATCTCAGTAAAATTAGTGTGTTGTGTGGTTTCTATTTGCTGCTGACTCCTATCGTTAACATGGTTTGAGATACTCTACCTTGTAATTCTTGTAATTCTCCTCCAGCAAAAGAAGAGGTCCGATGATTTTCCACACTGATTTTTTTTTACGAGGATTGGCAATTTGAAATGTAAATTTCTCAACAAATTATCGTTTCACTGTATGAGATCAAGTGTTTTCATCGTGTTAGGCACCAAGGACATCTAAGGGAAGGGTCTTACGATCTGGACGTTCTTTCGGAAAAGATTCGCCTTCCAATCACTGGCAGCACATCATTGATACCCTGAATACACTTCTTTGCACCTTGAAGGAGAATTTTGTATGTGATTTTGTTGCCTTTTCCTGCTTTTATTTCAATTTCTCTGGCAGTACTTTTATTTTTACTCATTTTCTATCTGTTGCTAACTAAGTATTGCTTAATAGGTTCCTCCTATTCTAGTACGAAAGATCTTTACTCAGACATTCTCATTTATCAATGTTCAACTATTCAACAGGTATTTCGTTTTTTTAATCCCTATACTCTTATATATAATATAATCACTTATAATATAATCACTCCTGAGCTGCTGTAATTGGATTATTGGGGAAAATTTCAGTCTTCTTCTTCGCCGTGAATGTTGTACCTTCAGCAATGGGGAATATGTAAAAGCCGGGTTAGCCGAATTGGAGTTATGGTGTTGCCAAGCAAAAGAAGAGGTATTTTTTTTATTTTTTTTGTAGAATAGAGATGAATAGATATCCTAGGCGTCAAGTGTTTAGATTACACCAATGAGTGGCCCGAAACCTCTTGAGGGTTCGGGGCTGGAAGGTCTTGGTGTAGTATATCTAACACATAGTCTGGTGGGATAAAAGACGGTAGACTCCTCGTCTTGTAGTGTGGCCTGTTTCGCAAGCTTGTTCGCTACCCGATTCTTTCTTTGCAAAATGTGACTGATTATCTTCAGCTCGAACTCATTTAAGAGCGATCTGCAATTAGTCACAATGGGGGGGATTAGTAGGGGGCATGCGAGCTCACCATGTATGTAGTGCTTTAGTGGTTCCGCGTCTGTTTGGATGGCTATGGTTGTTATGCCTGTCTGTTTTGCTAGCTTGATGTCTTCCATTAGTGTGAGTGCTTTGGCAATTAAGCTGTTGGTGTTCGGAATTCAAAGAAGAGGTATTTAGTTTGACCAATCTTTTCATATCTACCATAATGAAATATTTTGTAAGGGAAGTTGTGCGCATATTTTTTTTGCCTGACAAGTAGTTGAGCTAGGATTTTTTTCCCCACTTGGTTGAAGTGTTCATGTTGGGATTTTTTCCATGGTGGAAACTGTTTGGTACTGCCACTTGAGGAATTCGAGGGGTAGGTGAAAGAACCTGTTCTATGATTGGATAGAGCGGTAGCATCAAGTAAAGCTTAAGATGGAGCCTTGATCTCTTAACTCGAATTCCTTAAAGACGACATGAGTGTGCCGTGCTTTTACAGTACCGTTTCTGTTTCTCCTTGTTGAATCTTTTGAGTGTTTAGATACGCATTGTTTACGGCAATATAACTGATTTACAAAAAAAATTACAGTACGCAGGCTTGTCTTGGGAGGAACTGAAACACATTCGACAGGCTGTTGGATTCTTGGTAAGTTGCTGAAAATTTATATGAAGTCTTTGTCTTGGTCTGATTTTTTGAATCTTACATCTATCTTTGCCTTTTAGTTCTCTGAGATTCTTTACTCTTTAATTCATTCTCATAAGATCTTGAAATTTTCCATGTTTCCAATAATTGCTTTTTTATGAGAACCTTGAATTTGAATTGGGATTCAATAGATGTCATCTGGATTCCCTGAGAATTCCGTCAGTAGTGACTACACGTACTATGAAAATCTTATGTGACGGGGCTTGGTTGGCTAATTCTTTGATGATCGATTTCTCGCGTAATGACTTTCAAAATTTTCATGTTCCTATTTTATGTACCAAGTATGGGGCTTAGACATTTACTTATTTTGCTTTCTCCGGAACTGTGATTATCAGGTAATTCATCAGAAGTACAGGATTTCCTACGACGAGATCACTAACGACTTATGCCCAGTGAGTCTCGTGTTCTTTCTCCCCCTTATTTCATTCACGTTGAAGGACCAATAATAGGGAGCTTGTCGGCGCCTTTTGAAAACTGTTGAATGCTCTGGCTTTGAAAAGAAGTAAATTAATTACAAAACAGAAGAATAGAACAAAAAAAAGTTTTGCGTCTGAACTGGGATGATGAGCTAATTTAATCACTTTGAATAAGTAAATGGGGTATCTCAACTCTAGACAGCTGGGTTGTCTGACTGTATACTGCCTAATCAATTTCCGGAGTCGAATCTGTATGTACAACGGTAGGGGCTGCCATTCAGTTGCATCATCTGACATTTGCTTCATTCTTACCAGATACTGAGTGTCCAGCAGCTGTACAGAATATGTACCCTCTACTGGGACGACAGCTACAATACAAAGAGCGTTTCCCCCGAAGTAATCCCTTCATCCACCTCTTGATGGTTGTCCATGCTTGTTTCTAGGTTCGTTTTGAAACTTATGATCTTCTGCTGTTTGTGTCATTCAGGTGATCTCAAGCATGAGGATCCTAATGACCGAGGCCTCCAACAGCACAGCCAGCAGTTCGTTCTTGTTGGACGACAATTCAAGGTGAGTCCACTTCCGACCACCACATCATTACATGCACCCGGCCATTTTATCTTTACAACAATGTGACCGTACTCTGTTTTCGCCTAATTCACTCTCGTGGCGCAGTATCCCGTTCTCGGTGGACGAGCTGTCAAATTCACTGCAAGAAAAGGATTTCGAGGATGTTAAACCCGCGGAGGAGCTCCTCGAGAACCCGGCCTTCCATTTCCTCCACGATTCTTAGGAGAAAAGCTCCCCGGCCACGTGATGCGCACAGCCTCTTGGAGTCGCAGCGCCTCAACGATCTGTACATTCTTTTTTTCAATTCATTCCTCTACCCATGTATATCATTTTTAAGGGTGTAATTTTTTTAAAGCCCCAATCATGCCTGCATCCCCGCCTCATCAATAGCATATCAGAATAGATACAAGTTCGTTCATTTTTTGGATTGCCGTACTCTGCATTGTTAGTGTTAGGTCCTCATAGTTCGTTAGTCTTATGAGGCGGGGATTCATTGCAATTTTTTTTATCATTACTACTAGTTTTTTTTCTTATCCAGCATCCCTTTTTGGTTTTGTATATTCCTGGATATGTTTACTACCCAAAAGGAAAGGATTATACAATGTAAACTCTATGGTTTGTACGGAATTATCGTTGGTTCGTAAAAAAATTTATGAAATAGTTTGTAAATCCCCAATGTACAGTTCCAAACTTGCGTTTGACAAACATGACTTTTGAATTATAAAGATTATAAAGAACACGCGGTTCGGAAACGCGAGTTAGGATTTCCTAGACAAAAGACGTTGTTTTCGGAAGCGAGTTTATGTACAGAAAAGAAGTCAAAATTTTCTATATCTATCTATATCTATTTGTAATTGTTTAAGTGTTTAAGACAAGATTAAACAAATGGATTTGCAAATCATTTCCCGGAAGGTTGACAAACTAGGTGGATACGTAAAAGATATTTTTTCTTTTCCATCATTTCCTCGTATACGTTTCTGGGGGGAGTTAGAATTCGTCTACATCTATCCCAATGAGCGAAATAAATCAGATTTCTTTTTCGATCAAAAGGACTATGTGAGTGAAATCCTCGGATTTTTCCTCATTTTTCTAATTTCATGCATAGTCTTTTTTTCGTAAAAAACTCATTGGCGCGAATCCTCGAACGCCCTGAAAATGCAATGAGGTGCTCGATGATTTGGAACAACAAGAGGGGGAAAATGAAGAAAATGTACCTGAGGATCATGAGATTCGTTCAAGAAAAGCCAAACGGGATCATATCATATAGGGGGAAGATGGTCGATTAGCTATTTGGATATATTGGAACCTCGATTTCGAAGGAAATGTGTTGCTACCCTTAAACTTCGGGTTGGGAATAGCAACTCTAAGCATAACTCGTGTTCAACAATCGCGGGTTTGGTCAGACACCAAACAACCCGGCCTCGGATGGGGTTTTTCCAAGTTCCTCTAACTCGGGGTTGGCAACGGCGAGTCTTAGAAAATCACGTTCACCAATCGCGAGTTTGCTTCGACATCAAAACCAAGCCTCGGAAGGGGATTTCTCCAAGTCCAGAAAACTCGCGGTATGGAAAAGCGAGTTTTGCTGTAACTCGCCACCCTGAACCTCGACTTAACAAACTTTGATGACAATTCCGCAACTCGTAATTAAACTTTCCTGTTTTTACACATTCGACGCGATATAATGAAATTATCATCCAATATACATTACACATTCGAAGTTGGATAGTGAAAGTTCAACACCATAGAAAGAAATTATCATCCAATAATGAGAAGCATTAGAAGAAATGATAATTCCGGTCCACAAAACCAAACAGAATTGGCTAAAAGAGATGACTAATTAATGTAGTAATTCAACCTCTCCCTCCACGACCTCTGATTCTTCTGGAGTAACGGAGGGGGCAAACTGGAGGTGGCGATTATGGAAGTACAACCTCTTCTTGGCGCGACGAAGAACTTGAAAAGAGTTGTGTTATCTGAGAGACTGGTTGCTCATCCTCCGGAAAATGAAAGTCACAAGGGCCCTTGAGAGATGCTGGTGGAGTAGACGTAGATGGTTGTTCCATATATGGGGTGATGAAATCGTATCCCGAGTCTATTGACGCAAGTTGTGTGACTTGGAATATCATCATCCCCTCTTCCTGAGACTCAACAACACCTCCTTGGTGGTCATCCACCTCGCTTGATAATCTTGATCCTCGACATCCATTTCAGCTTCTTCATCCATTACAGCTTCTTCATTCTCTACTTTAGGTTGCTGCTCAATGTCCGGTTGGTCCTCCAATCCTCCACGACAACCATATAGACGTACCGGCGAGTGTGAAATGTACATCCGAGTGTGCGTTGAATACCATTCAACATACTGCATGTTGGTTTCCTAGAGATAAGGCACAATTCGAGACATACGATCATTCCACATTTCCACATACTGTATATGAATTTCAATCCAGTTGTTCATTGATTTGCCGCGCAAATCAATCTTATGTAAGAGCTTCTGGGTGTTGCACGGCCTCGGAACCAGTTGAATATCTTTGAATTGATGTATCACTCTATCAGGGAAGTGCCGCTCAACAATGTGGAAATACACTAGGGACACTCTAGTACGCCATGTATCCCTTCCATCCGGACAATATTTAGGGAGCATAACAAGTACCTGATCCGTATATGGATGTCAAATAAACAATATAAATGGAGTATTACCACTTTAATTATCTAGATAATTGAAATAAAGTGTGTTGTTGTGTATCTGATCGAGACTCTGTCTATTAAGTGCTGCCCTATAAGATGACATGACATGTGTCGATACAGTACGGATATCCATCGCCCCTCGCTATCTGTAACTCAAAGGCACAACCGTAACATAAACTGTCTGATGCGTAAGAGGGGCAATGTGAGGAAATCGATCTCACCCCAAACCTGTAGCAAGTTTAGTGCACCAGAAATTTGAGAAGCTCTACGATCTGCAACCTCACATAGACTATGGTATAACCATGCTAAGCAGGCCCTTCCCCGACTATACGGTCTAGCACATTCAAAATCAGCTATGAAAGGGAATCACATCAAATGCACTAGATTGTCGGACTTATCTGGAAATAGCATTTTCCTGATAAGCTGAAGAATGAAAGCACGAATATACTGTTGAACATGTTCCTCTGTCGCCCATTCAGGTAAGATGTAATTTTCAGCTAGCCATGTCATCTTCACTCTACTTTTCTTCATAGCACTCTTTGGAGGCACATTACCCAATAACTCCAGACACATAGCCTCTGATGCATCTGAAGAGTAGGCAATAATAGCATCTCCCTCCACCAGTAGTCCTAGTTGTACTTGAACATCTTGCAAGGTAATGGACATATCGATGGACCATGTGAAAATTGTGAGTTTCCGGCCTCCATCGCTCGACCAATGCCGTTATCAAAGCCCAATCAAGTTGAATATATGATGGAACCTTTGCCACACCATAGAAACCCGCCTGACGCAAATATACGTCCATCCGTTCGTTACGATGCATCTTTCAGATTTCTCAGTTCGACGACACGTGAGTACATGATTCTACAATTTAAAAATCAACATAGATTGGTTACTTCAGCATACTATGATACATTACCGTTATCAATTTTGAAACTTACTAACGCATATCCATATTCCCATACAGTACTTGAACGATGGTCTACTTGGCCGCTCAAGATATTCGTCAATCTCGGACTTGGATCCATATCCTAAAAAAATGAAAAAGTATAAGTACATCAAATACAATAATTAGCAAAACTATGTATGTGTACATAAAACACACTTACTAACATTTATTAGGACAACTATGTCGATTATGACCTTCTTTCTTGTAAATATCACAATTTGTTTTCCACCGAATCTCCTTCACATCCATTTCATTAAGGATTCGTGTGGATCTTGGACGACCATGCGATCTAAGTCTACGTGGATCTTGATTGACTCTAGGAAATGGATACTCCGACCAATTCTCTTTGCAATCAAAAGAAATTCACCGGGAAACATACACCAATTTCTGACATTCCCAAGTGTAGTACGTGTTGAGATAGTTACTCCAGTCAATGTGCATATGGGCTAAACAAGCTAAACCATGAGAGCATGGAATGCGATATATTCCCCACTTATTACAAGTACATCTCATAGCAGACAAGTACACCTTCTTGATGTTATATTTCCTCGTAGATTTCACATCAAAGGCTCCCAAATGACGGTCAAGTAAAACCACTTGAAATCGCTTAGCCTTCTCGTCTAATTTAGATATTCTATTAGCACATGGAATTGTAAACTTCTCCCCAATTCGTAACGCATCATTCGCATCATCTCGCCGTTGTATCCAATAAGCAACACAATTGTACCAAATCTTCCTAACCAATGCAGTACAAGTAGATTTCGAGCACCTCTAATAACAGAGTTATAACTCTCACTCAAATTAGTTGTCATGTCTCCCCAGCGACGTGATTCACCGCAACTTAGACACCATTGCTCCTGTTTCATTTCTTTCAAGAAATTTGTTACTTCTGGTAGTGATTCAATCAACTTCTTTACGATATTGTGCTTTTTGGGTTGTGTTATGTGCTGCGATAATTAATCTTCTTTTACATGCGACATTTTTTAATCTTGTATTGAAATTGCTTGCCACGTGACGTATACAAAAGCGCCAATGAGCAAATGGGGGACTCCATCCAACGTCGACGTCATTTATCACAGCTTGAATGCCAGCATGTCGGTCAGATGTCAAACAAATACCTTCTTCACAATTACCTATTACATGTCATTTCAAACATTTTAGAAACCAACTCCATGAATCATAACTTTCTTCATCTACAATAGCAAAAGCTAGCGGCACTATGTGATTAATACCAATCATAGCACATGCAATTAGAAGCTTATGCTTATATTTTCCATATAAACGTGCCGTCAATACTTACAACTAGTTTGCAATGTTTGAATGCTACAATGCTTTGCCCAAATGACGAAAAGACTTTCAGAAACTGGATCACCTCAATGTCCCCAATAACGTACGAACTACCCCAATCAACAATTGTCCCTGAATTTGCAATTCGAATGGCATTGAGCAGATGTGGCAACTCATTATACGATTCCGCCCAATCACCACATTCAATAGCAATTGCTTTTCTTTTTGCATCCCGTACGCGCCTTTTACTAACTTCGGATCCAAAACGTTCCTTTATCACGTTTCTCAACATGGACACTTTCACGTCAGGTGATTCTCTCTCAAAACATCGAAAATATGAAGCCATGAAGTTACTATCCATTCTATCATGATCATGTGATAATACAACATTCAAACAAGTATGAGAATTGCCGACAATTTTGATCTCAAATTCATCATCACAAGCACATTGAATGACTCTCAACCTCCACCTACACCCCGACCCATACTCGGAGCATAAGACATACCACAATTTCTTATCCGACTCAACTATCTCATAGTTATAGTGATTTTTTATATGATAGCTAGCCACAGTATGAATGAGGTGACTTTTGTGCTTGAAACACATTTCTTTCCGAAATTCAACAATATAATCACCATCATCAGCTACCACATCATTCTCATTCTCTTCAAATATTATCTTCCTTAGATCACCACTATCAAGATAAAAGGGCAATGGTTTCTCAACTCGTCTATTAGATGGGCCCGCTTCATCAGCCCGGCCGTTACAATGGTTTAGGCGTGAAGGATACGGTAGAATGTTAGACGTTATTATATATAGTATAGTAATATTCTCTAACAAGGAGAAAGCATTGAAGGGCTGCTTCAGCGGAGTCAAGACAAGAGACTCATGAATAGAGGGTCGATGTAATTGAGCTATACCCACCCACGCCAGAAGGGCATGCCGTCGATTATTGATTCAATTCCCGAAAACCTACCTGACAGCTGCAAGGGAAAAAAACCTAGCCAACTAACTCTCTTTCCCCCTCTCTATCTCATACGCTATTTGCAGTTCCATTCTGACTTTCCTTTGGTTCAACTTTTCTCTCTGGTTGAGTACCTTTTGTTCAGTACAACATAAGGCAACGAATGCGTTGACTGGCAAACATGGGAAAGCCAAAGTTAGACTTCCATTTTTATGGAAAAAAATCATTGGCTTATCAAATTATCTATCGAGTCACTCCATGTATGCCTTCTTTCTCTCATCTCCCCCGATGTCGGGAGCTTGTTGTAGTCGGTCCTATAAGGGGAACCTTGCTACTTATTTGCTATATCTCCGTGTCTTTGCGCGGCTCGGCTCGTTCTTCGAGCCCTGCTTCTCCTCACTCCTCTAGCTCTATCAATTTCTTTTTCATTGAAATCTTAGATTAAAGTTCCAACTAATGGCACTTTTCCAATAGAGTAAGGCAAGGAAAGGAAGGTGTGGCATACTTTTATTCTATTCGGTTTAGGCCTAGTTTTGGTAACGTAATCAGTGCCCCAGATAAGCGCGTAGGGCTCGGGAAAGGTTCGGAAGAAAGCTAGTTCAGTGACCAGACAACGGGGAATGAAAGACTAAAGGTTAAAAACATTGATTCTAGGCTCCTCACCCATGACATGGGGAACCCGGACGAAAGAAGAAAGCTAAAAACTTTTTTTTTTTTTTACGTTCTCTCGACCTATGGCCAATCCTAGACCTGTAAAAGGTCTATCCTCCCTTCTAAAGGCCCTTACTCGTATGTAACCAAAACTGGATTGGATGGGCAACTATTAGTTATGAATAGAAAACGAATCTTGAGGCATAGGCCTCTACTGACCGACCTTATACTTACTTAAAATAACAATCTCCTAGTGTAATATGAATATGAAAGTCGCACTACCCGCAGATAGCAATCACTTGAAGAACTAGTAACGACTCCTACTCCTACTAGAGAATCAGACTATTGGAACTTAGATTTATACTGGCTTGCACCGGTTAGTTTAACACATTTTTCGATGCTGCGGGAACGCTTACTCTAACAACGGCACCAACGAATACTGTTACAGCGCCTTCCTCCCCTTTATTGGATGTTATTACATCGGTCCTTTCATACTCGGACAATGACTTCCTTGTTCTACCATACTTACTGTTACGTCAACAAACCTAAAGAAACTAGCTCTTGCGGTTGTACAGAGGGTCATGCCAGTGAACGAATGGGACCATTAGGGTTGTGATTCGACTTCTGTGGGCCTCAGTCCGCTTCCCACTTTTGCAGAGAAGGGCGTTGGAACGTAAATTAGAGTTTAAATCGTAATAATGGATGAGTACAATAGTACAACCTTCTTACATATGAGGATGGTGGTCTGATTCCATTGAGCTCCTAGTCTCTCGTGGTACTTCGCCTGAACCGGAGGAGCTTCTCCCCCCTGATTATGTCAATCGTTAAGGCTCAGGAAGCCTGAATGACAGGAACAGAGCCTCACCTACCTATTGAGTGGAGTTTTGTACCACGGTCAGAGGTAGAGCACTACTAAAAAGAGACGGGTTACGTACGGGTGACGAGCCGAGTCAGTAAAAAAAGAAGAGCCGCTTTCTCATACTCCTCAAAGGCATACATCCATTCAGGAAGTTGTAGGTTCTCACGTTGTGGAAATAAACCTGGATCGATGCTTCTGTAGATGAAGCCCGAAATGAAACTCTCACAACACAAACAACACTTTGAGCAAAAGCTCTTTTCTGGATTTTGATAGATAGATTGATAGAGAAACCATTACATTACGAAACTTAAATAGACAAAACAAAAGGAAATGAAAAGACAACAAGACAAATGAAAGGACACCACTTAAACTTAAGTTCAAACCCCACTAACATCATTAAAGTGCCCACTAACTTTCTCATTAATCTCCACTAGCCTTGATCCAATCCAACAGACTCCTCCTTGGATCAAGAGCTGATACACACTCCAATCTTCTCTCGAAGCCACACAATTCTACTATGGTGAAATGACTTGGTGAAGATATTGGCTAACTGATCTCCATGGAAAACTGGATTCTTTGAGATCGCCAGTGCAGCTTGGTTATCAACAGAGACTTTCGTTTCCTTCTCCATTATGTAACCCATATCATTCAAAAGCTTCCTCAACCAAATAGCTTGATTCACAGCACTTGTTGCCGCAACAAACTCAGCTTTGGCAGTCGATTGAGCTACAATTTCTTGTTTCTTCGAACACCATGAGAAACAAGCTAATCCCAGTGAGAAACAATACCCCGAAGTACTCTTCATATCATCTACAGAACCTGCCCAATCACAATCAGAAAATCCATAGAGCTCAAACTTGTTAGACCTTTTGTACCTCATTCCATAAGAACTTGTCCCCTTAAGATATCTAAGTACCGTCTTCACTGCTATCATGTGCGCTTCACTAGCACAATGCATAAACCTTGAAAGTATTCTTACAGGAAATATGATGTCCGGTCGAGTTGCTGTCAAGTACATCAGACATACGACCAAACTTCTGTAGAATGCATTGTCTGCAGGTGCAGAACCATCACTTCTGCTCAGTTTATCCTTCTGTGCCATAGAAGTTGCCACACTCTTGCACTCCTCCATCCAGAATCTCTTTAGAATTTCTCTCACATACTTCTTCTGACAAATGAAGATATCTCCTGGAATTTGATTCACCTCCATGCCAAGGAAGAATGTCATCTCTCCCAAATCTGTCATCTCAAACATCTGCATTAGATTCTGCTTCATCTTCTGTACGAGCTTGTGATCATTTCCTGTAACCAAAAGATCATCTATGTACAAGGAAATGATAATTACACTCAGATCAACCTTCCTAACATATAGAGTATGCTCACTTCGACTTCTTTCAAAACCCAACTCACTAAAATAATCATCAATCTTACTATACCAAGCTCTAGGAGCAGAACCTTCTTCAACCTGTACACCTTTTGTTCGAGCTCTGCAACACAGAAACCTTCTGGCTGCTCTACATAAATCTTCTCCTGCAGAATACCATTAAGAAATGCAGATTTTACATCAAGTTGGAATACCTTCCATTCCTTTTCAGCTGCAATTGCTAGTATCATCCTGATTGTATCTAGTCTCGCCACAGAAGCAAAGGTCTCTGAATAATCTACTCCCCAAACTTGAGAGTAGCCCTTCACAACAAGCCTAGCTTTATGCTTGTTCACATAACCATCTGGGTGTAGCTTCGTTCTGTAAACCCATTTCACTCCAATGACCTTTCTGTCATGTGGTCTATCCACAAGTTCCCAAGTTTCATTATTCTCAATCATAGCTAGCTCCACCTGCATTGCAGCTAGCCACCTTCTGTCTTCCTTTGCATCCTCAAAACTAGCAGGTTCCAATACCGCAACATTACATCTTTCATAAACATCAGTTAATGATCTCGTACCTCTTATTGGTATATCATCAACATGTTGTTCAGAACTGAGTTGCTGCTCGACGTTCTGTCCCTCAGCATTCTGCTCCTCAGCATTCTGTTCCTCCAAAATAGGTTTCTCTGATGTATGCCAAGTATGTTCACAGTCTGATTCTCCGTCCGACCAGATCCACTTCTCTTCTTCAAAGAACTTAACATCTCTGCTCATAATAACCTTCCCATTTTGTGGCTGATAAACTCTATAAGCCTTTGATTGCATACTATAGCCAACGAAGATCCCAACTTCTGCCTTCTGGTCCAACTTATCTCTTCTCACAGAAGGAACATGTGTATAGCACACACATCCAAACACCTTTAGATTCTTCATGATTGGTTTGACACCATACCAAGCCTCATGAGGTGTCTTCATACTCACCGACTTTGTAGGAAGTCTGTTATGCAGAAACAGTGCAGTATTCGCAGCTTCTGCCCAAAACTTCTTTGGCATATCCTTCTCCTGCATCATGCATCTTGCCCTCTCCATGATGCTTTTGTTCTTTCTCTCACTCACACCATTCTGCTGTGGGGAATAAGGTATAGTAAACTGATGCTGCACACCAGATTCTTCACAGATGGACCTGAAACTAGTAGAAGTATACTCTGTCCCATTGTCAGATCTCACAATCTGTATAGATCTACCACACTCATTTTCAACTTGCTTATTAAACTTCTCAAATGTCTCTGCAACCTCAGACTTATCCTTCAAGAAAAAAATCCAGCACATTCTAGAGAAATCATCTATAAAAATGATAAAATACGTACAACCATTTAAAGAAACATCCGACATAAGTCCACAAACATCTGTGTGAATAAGCTGTAGCTTCTCACTGGCTCTCCAGCTCGAACTCTCGAAAGGAAGCCTCGTCTGCTTTCCAAGCACACACGTTCTACAGTCAGATGTATCCTTCTGCTGTAGAATTGGAAATCCAACTGCCATATCATTCTTCTGCAGAAACTCTATGCCCTTGCTGTGGAAATACCCCAGCCTTCTGTGCCAAAGTTCTGCTTCGTTAACTTGGGCCGCCATAGCTTGCTGACTCTGTGACACGGGATCAAAGGAGAAGCTCTTGTCTTTCATCTGAATCTTGAGTATCTCATTCCCAGAAGAATCTGCTATCAAACAGAACCTTTCTTCAAACATCACCTTGTACCCCTTCTGCACAAGTTGACTAACACTCAAAAGATTCTGATCAATCTTAGGTACATACAATACATCACTTATCAACTTTCTACCTTTTGGACCATCAACGACTACATCTCCTCTTCCTTCAACATCGATGTAATCACCATTTCCGATCTTCACTTTAGCACATAAACTTCGATATAAACTTGCAAATGACTTCTTATCGTACGACATGTGGTGGGTGCATCCGCTATCCACCAACCAACTTCTACGAGTAATACCTGTAGCAAAACAATATGCTGTAAACATCAACTCTACCTCGTTATTTGCAGCATCTTCTGTATCGTTTCGTTGAGGATCCTTCTCCTGACAAAATCTTGCAATATGTCTGAACTTCTGTCAACTATTGCACTTCACATCTGGCCTCCTCCAGCACTTGAAATGTGGATGATTTTTGCCTCCACAGTGTTTGCAAGGATCAAACCTTTCTCTCTGATAAGCAGAACCACTCTCAGAAGGATGCCTCTGTTCAGCAGGACCTCTGTTACTGCCTGAACCTTCTGCATACACTTTCTGGTGGTTTCATGACTTCTTTTCTCTTCCAGAAGCTCTTATCTGCGACCTCGCTGGTAAGGCTCCTTCCATGACTTCTACGGGAACTTCCCTTCTCATCGACCTTCTTTGTTCTTGAGCTTCCAATGCACTCAACAATTCCGCTAGCCTTATATCGGACAGATCCTTGGTGTTCTCCAGAGAGGTAATCGTAGCTTCAAACCTTTCTGGCAACGACACAAAAATCTTCTACATGATCCGGTCGTCCTTCATATCTGTGCCCAGAACTCTGATTCTGTTGGCCAGATTGATCAATCTATCCGAAAAATCCTTCACAGCCTCATTCTCTTTTATTTGTTGTCTCTCGAACTCCCGCATCAAATTCAAAGCCTTCATACCTCTTATCTTCTCACCACCTTCGTACTCAATCTTCAGAAAATCCCAAATATCCTTCGCGGTTGGAAACTTCATGATCCTGTTGAATATAAAGGGTGACGCTGCAGCATAGAGGCACGACTTCGCCTTCGCCTTCCTTGTGAAATCGGATTTGGTTAATTGTAGGATTGTCGGGGAGTGGGGCCACTTCATAATCATCCTCCACTGCTTCCCACAAGTCATTACCTTCCAAGAAAGCGTTCATCTTCACCACCCAAGCTTGATAATTTTCTCCATCGAACAAGGGTGGCGTCGTAGAAGAAAAACCGCTTCCGCTTGCTTTCATCTCCTTCTGTTAGACAGAAACAACCTTCCAAAAATTTCACAAGACTTTCACAGCTCCCGAAAGATCACTAAGGGCTCTGATACCAATTGAAGGTTCTCACGTTGCGGAAACAAACCTGCATCAATAGCAGAAACTACTACATAAGCAAAACAGGGAACAATAGAACCTTCTGCAGACGCTAGCTTCTGTAGCACAGATGCTTCTGCAGATGAAGCCCGAAATGAAACTCTCACAACACAAACAACACTTTGAGCAAAAGCTCTTTACTGGATTTTTGATAGATAGATTGATAGATAAACCATTACATCACGAAACTTAAATAGACAAAACAAAAGGAAATGAAAAGACAATAAGACAAATGAAAGGACACCACTTAGACTTAATTTCAAACCCCACTAACATCATTAAAGTGCCCACTAACTTTCTCATTAATCTCCACTAGCCTTGATCCAATCCAACAGAAGTCTGAAGCTAACTAGTAATATACGAATATAATAGGCTAGGAGTGAACCCGAGTGGACGATAGTGATTTTTCATTTTTCTCATAGGCTGCAGTCCCAAGGGCTGGTGCCAAGGACGCGGAGAACATTCTATTGAATTCCGAAGTAGCTTACAGCTCGGCAGTCTGTCCTTACTTTAACCACACTCGATCCCCGTACTGTGCCTATTCACTCTTCCTAAGGCTATCGAGAGGGGATTGATTCTATTCACAGACATCTTTCCTTCTTGTCCCCTCTTTGAAGGCTATGAGACAGATTCACAGTAAGCAAGCTCTTGCTTTTCCCCCTTGCATATTGCGTACTTAAGAAATGAATGAACCACAACCTAATGCCTTCCTTCCCGAGTTGCTGGGCCTGTGAGCACTATTCCCAAGACAGGGTTGGAAATGTCATTACTTCTTTTCTTACACAGAAGATCTTGGACTTGCAAAGACTGATTGCAACCGGTCTTCCTGATTAGCTATTCTTCCTATACCCTGTCCACTGCCAAAGAAGGAGAAGGGCGTACCATTGCATAGAACTGAACATGTAGGAGAAAAATACCTTGAGACAATAGACCTCTTTCTGCAGAATCCGAGATCGACAAAGGCTTAGAGAAGTTCGATTGATGGAATCAATTTTCTCTAATTCCACCTTGGCACAAAGCTTCTAAAGTCTCGCTTTCTATGATGAATTTCTGCATAAGTTCTTAATAAGTTCGTAAGCCAACAGAATCTTCTCCACTAGGCCACGGCCTTGAATAAATGCAGATTGCTCTGGGCTGATGATTTTACCATTCGCAAGAAGTTTATTGATGACCTTGTTGATGAAGTTAGTTGTTGGAGAGTGGATGTTGGCCAAAAAGAAGAGTCCGTAGCTTCAAGATTGGGGAATCAAAGTGATGAACGTGGCCTTGATAGATTAGAGAATTTTACCATCAATAAAGAGGGCTTGCAAAGGACAGATGTCCCAGTTAGATTGACTTCAGGAGTTGAAAATTCATTGACCCCTCTCGAAAACTAGTTTATCAACCCCACATTCTATGCTTTGCCGCTCTTGGTTAGGTTAAGCTGCTCAATCTGAATTGGTATGATTTTTCAGTTCAGGACGTAAGTATCATGCATGGGTGGGAGATGGAAAGGACGAAAGGTCGCTCTTCGCCTCGTCGGGCCATGCTTCAAAACTAGCCTTCTTCGCCTCTTCTTTTTGCTCTTCTTCAGGCGAGATCGAATAGATGAATCTTCCTTCGCCACTATTCGATCAAACATCTGTACGGTACGGTGACAGGGTTGCAGGCGTTGTCGATTCACCTGTCCCCGAACGGTGACAGAGAGATCGACTGCAACCCGTCCCCGATAACTGCAAAACTAGCCACTGTCGATTCACCCAAACCCGACAACGACCAGTTTGCCCACATACATTAGACCCCGTCTTCAACCTATCCAGACCCGCCTTCCCCGTTCTTGAAGCTGCTCAACCCTAGCACCAAGCTCGGCGCCCCCCCCCCAGCGGCTCCCCGCGGCTGTCCCCCAGATCCGACGAAGCTCCTCTCCTCTTCTCCTCCCCTGGACACGGCTGCGGCAGACCCACGTTCTCCGGCATCTCCAGACCCAGCGACGGACCTCAGGCAACAAGCTCGTCGGATTTGCCCATGGCTGTAACAGCTCCCCCAGGTCAGGCGTCCAGCTCCTCCCAGTGCTCCCCCGCTGCAGGTGCCACGACCAAGATCCAGCGGCAGCAACACCTCTCCCGACGGAGAGTCCAGCGACGGTCGCCCCCGACAAGTCCCCTGCCACCTACCCCGACGGACGTCTCTAGTAGCCAGCTGCTCCCCGGTACTCCCCCACATAATCGACCGCAGACCAACTCTCAGGCGCTTCCTGACGTTTCCAACCCAGATCCGGCCGGACCCTTCCCCTTTCCCCGGCGGCAGCAGACCTCAGCTTCCTCCGGCGTCTCTCAACAAACGACAAAGACGGGCCTTGTCGTCCCCTCTATCCCAGAGCTAACAGCGACGGCGAGTTATCTTCTCCGCTATCCCAGGAGTCAGCGAGGTCTCCATCAGGTGCCATAGACGGTTCCGGCGTCTACATCAATACGGCAGCTTCGAAGGATTCTGAAGAACTAGATCCCAACAGCGGAGGAGCATCGAAGTGGACCTCTTCGCACTCCCTGACCAACGATGACTCCGATCAGCTCCAACCCACGCCTGATTCGGAGGTTTCAAAGCAAAGAGAAAACCCCCACTTTCTGTGGGTCACGGGACTTTGACTTTGAAGGTAAGATAACTTTGCCTTTAATAAATTTATTTCTGATTAAATCATAATGGGTTTCTGACAAAACGTTTTGCATAAAAAATCAATTATTCTCTCGATTGTGTTAATAACTTACGATTGGATGCAATCCGGATTATTAACTTCTTTCGTTAGAATTTCTTTTATGTTGTTGCGTAAGTTCATTATATTCTTGTGAATTATTACTCAACGTGCATCACTTACATCCATCTTCCATTGGTTTTACATGAAAAATACGATCAAAACTCGGACATCTCGAAAAATCGCGGCCCCATTCAATCGAATCATACGGTAAGACATGTCTTACTAATTTAATTCGATTGAATTAAAATTTGATCGATACTGTTATTATTATTATTATTATTATTATTATTATTATTATGACATTGGCATCTTCCTCTACTTTGCATGTAAACACCGAGGAATTACTACCAAGGAATGTCATCCTTCGACGACGCGGATGATCGACATCAACGGGCTCACAACGCCCCGTAAGTATCGCTCTTATTTCATTAAGTCCTAATTATTTACTTCGATTTAAATTAGGACTTTCTGACCACTTCTTTATTTTTCTTTACATGTACATCGAGCATCTAATCTCGGAAGATCAACTTCAAAATTCCGAAGATTAACTCGAAGGCGCGTGTATCAAACCGCGTGGATCTACCCCGGCCTAAAAACCGTAGGTTCGAAGGCTTAAAGCGGCCCCAAACTCAATCAAAGGTACAAAGGGGAGGTGCGGGCCTTCCCGAATTTTTATTCAAATCCACTTGTAACGGATTGCGGACCCGATCACCACCCTTCCCCGCCCTTTTGATCTAAATAATTGTTTGTGAATGCGCGCGTATGCTTAGGCTTAAGGTTTTACGTCGCATGATTGGTTTTAATCAAACAAACCTAAATTCGGGTCTAACGCCCGTTAAAACGTTGATAAAAGTCCGGCCTACTCCCGGATCGGGCCCAACACCCGTCAATCAAAAGTTAAACTTGTTTTGGACAAATCGCCACCCTTTCGCATGTTTTAGAATACAAAGGTTAGTAAATAGGAATCCCCGAACCCAACTCTGATTTTTCCGACTTAAAATAACATTTTTAACTAAGTCAGTGGCGACTCCGAACAATTTACCAAAGCTAAACTACACCCTCTTTTTTCGGAGCCATTTAGGATGAGGTGACGGCAAACCGAGCCGCTCATTGAGCCCTCCCAAAAATTCGTGAGCGAGGTCTTACGCAGCTTTTCGCTCGCCACCTTCAGGGAACTGGAGATGGTTGGCGAAACGTCCCGCAAACCCGTTCGCGAATTAAGGGAAGGCCCAACCCTGGGTCTCTTTTCCGCAGTGTCCGACACTCGAGCCGGAACGTCGACCGGACTGGGCCTCGGGGGAGCGGGCCCGGATCCTCGGGTTGCCCGAACCGCCAGCGCGCGCGCAGGCCGTGAGGGCGCGCATACATCCCGGATGGCGACTCCGCTGGGTACTCCGCATGTGGATTCCTACCGAAAACCTTTTACAAACCACAGGCGGAGGGGGTTATTTGTTTTCGCATGTAATTGATTGGCTCGGTGCCCTTGTATGATCTCCTACCTATGTTTGTTTACGCTTTTATTAGGATACATATGGTAAGTCCCTATACCCGGACTAGGATCTTTAGGGGGTCACCGAAAGGCACGGCCTCGCTGCTTCCTGCGGTTGTAGGCTATGGACCGGCCGCCCCCTTAGTCCGAGGGAGGTCTTAGAAACCTTCATCCGAGTCTAGAATTGCTTGCCCACTACAGGTACCAGACGCCGCACGTGCATTTGCTTGTTACTAAGTGACTGCTACTCGTGCATGGACAGGTTCAGGTATGTGTTGTATGCGATAAACCGTGACACTAACTCTGTTCATTTTGCAGCTGTTTGGGTTGGTCACGGGGGATTCCAAATTCCTTTTCTCCCTTCCCTAACTCCTTTTACCGCTTTAATACATTCATACACATTCATGATCGCGTGAATGCATTTCAATTCACGATTTTTCTTGTGATACCATACATTCTATTTTACTTGAACACGATTGCACAAATTGCGTGCTGAATCATACCATACTAGGGTTAGGGATTGGAATGTTATCATCCTGGATTGACACCCTATTATGCAGAAAGACTTCATGGGGCCCATCGCATTGCGACAGAAGAACATGCCTAACGCCCATCACCTCCACCGGTGGTTGCCGCTGCTGAGGCCATCCGAGCTCGAGTTCGTGTAGTCCAAGCTCAAGGGGCTCTTCCACCTCATTCACCTAGAGTTGGATTGGGCTCTCCTGCAGAACCTGGTGGGGCGCTGGGATCCGGATTCTTTCGTCTTTTGCTTCGGGGATTTGAGGCTGGCACCACTCTACGAAGAGTATATCAACCTTGCTGAGATGCCCTACCGCACGGGAATACTGCCCTTGCCTCGGATCGACAAGCCGAAGGAATATATAGCGAGGCTTCTCCAAATCCCGTCAGCAAGTGTACCCAGACTGTTTCCATTCCCAAGGAGACATCAGCATCAATGGCATCATCGATCTGCAAATGACGCCGTACAACCCACGCATGGGAGAAGGGCAAGGATCGGCATGAGCGTTCATCCTGCTTTTCGTCGGGACGATACTGTACCCGCATAATGAGAAGACAATCAACAGGCGAGCCGTCTACATCACCAAAGCCATTTTGGAAGGCGCTCCTTTCCTACCCAAGCTGATTGGAGAAACCAACTTCAGCCTCACCAACATTGTGCGTGAAGCCAGGCGAGGAGTTCGCAACCACCGAATGACCTTCTGTCCAGCCCTACTGCAGGTGTGGTTCTACACACATCTCGGGATCACAGGAGAAGCCTTCACAAGAGAGCACACACCGGGACTGCTGGCCCGCATCGTGGGGCGTGCCNACAGGAGAAGCCTTCACAAGAGAGCACACACCGGGACTG
>JARUPW010000271.1:0-15000 GCA_029817735.1 Melastoma sanguineum | reverse complement strand
GGAGCTTTGCCATGAGATTGACATGCCATACGTGGGAGAGCCAACTGAAGAGCCATCAACAACACAGACCTTGGAAATGGTCAACATGGTGAGGCGCGACTACAAATCGGATCCTTTGATGACATGGGGCAACATCAGTGCCGTAAAGGAATTCCTTCGACATGGGTATCAACCGGGCCAAGGACTCGGAATCAGAGGACAAGGGATCGTCTATCCGATCACTATTCCAGCTCCTGTAGGGACTAGTGGACTCGGATTCACTTGCAAAATGCGGCGCAAACAGGGCAATCACACCGGTAACAAGTCTGCCATCCGTTTCGTCCGTTCATCTGCGGCGACAATGAAAGGCGAAATCCTGTCGGAGAAGCTGGAGAATGTGAAGATTCAGAGCGATGAAGAAATCGGTGGCGAGCGGACGACTGCTGAACATGTCATTGTCATCCAAGTGAATATTGGGCTCGGTCATAGGCGTCGACCTTGCAGGCGGGCTCACTTCTTACCTCATAACGTCGCCATTCCCTGGAATCAAATACCGACACATTTTCAGCAAGCCGGGGCACCCCCTCCAAGCTCCAATGGTGACAATGCTGCCCAGGACGCCTCCAAGGATCGAAGCACCCCCTCCGAACCGACATGTGGACTCTCCTGTTACGAGCAAAGGAGTAGAGGAGAAAGAAGACGAAAAGACCAGGACACAAGAGTCCGAAGAAGAAGTCTGCATGATGGAAGCGTCGATCCCGGCCGAGTCAGACATGCCTCTCGACGGGTGAAACTTTCCATCTTTACTTTTCTGCACTTAGATAAGTAGAGTCTAGAGTAAGTTACCTTGCTACATTCTGGTCGCGGACTAGCAAGGATGTCTATATGTAACGCGACCCCTAGGTAGTACCTAGGGCTTTTGTGGGATCGGGCCGCTGATGATCAAGGCGAATCTGAGGAAACGACGAGGGACCCGCTGAGTCCTGATCCCACGACATTTTCTTTTGGTCATAAGCGCAAGCCTTATTGTCGCATGAATCAATTCCGAATGGATCCGAAGGACGAGGAAATGACAGCTTTTCGTACTCCAAAAGGAATATATTGTTATAAGGTGATACCTTTTGGGTTGAAGAATGCGGGAGCAACTTATCAACGAGCTATGCAACGGATATTTGATGATATTCTCCACAGGAATGTAGAGTGTTACATGGATGATCTGGTTGTCAAATCCAGACAAAGGCGCGATCATATCGATGACCTTAGAAAAGTATTTGACAGACTGCGCAAATATTAACTAAAAATGAACCCATTGAAGTGTGCATTCGGGGTCACTTCGGGAAAGTTCCTTGGATTTATCGTTCGACATCGCGGCATTGAAGTCGATTAATCAAGGATAGATGCGATTATGAAGATGCCAGGGCCAAGGAATATACATGAGTTAAAGTGCCTTCAAGGGAAGCTTGCTTACATTGGAAGGTTTATATCAAACTTGGCCGGACGATGCCATCCCTTTCATAGATTAATGAAGAAAGGTACTCCTTTTGAGTGGGATGAAGCGTGTGAAAATGCATTCAACAACATAAAGGCCTATTTGTCGAAGCCGCCGATCCTAAATCCTCCAATCCAAGGAAGACCCCTCATACTTTATATAGCAGCACAAGAAGCTTCCTTAGGAGTTCTGTTAGCTCAGGAGAACGATAATGGAAAAGAAAATGCCCTGTACTATTTAAGCAGGACTCTAACCGGAGCGGAATTGAATTACTCTCCAAATGAGAAGACATGTCTTGCTTTAATGTTTGCCATTCAAAAGTTACGACATTATCTGCAGGCACACTCTGTTCGTCTCATATCACGGGCAGATCCTCTAAAATATATAATGTCGAGGCCGGTTTTATTTGGTCGTCTCGCGAAATGGGCACTTATGCTCCAAGAGTTTGAAATCTTGTGCGTTCCTCAAAAGGCTGTGAAGGGACAAGCTTTGGCTGACTTCTTAGCAGATCATCCTATACCAGATAATTGGAAAGTATCGGAAGAATTACCCGACGAAGAAGTAATGTTGGTTGAGGTTCCCCCTCCATGAAAAATGTTCTTTGATGGGTCAGCTACACAAAGAGGCGCGGGAGCTGGAGTTGTCTTTGTTACATCCGATGGAGATATCATCCCTTATGCATATACCATCACTCAGTTATGCTCAATAATATGGCTGAGTATCAGGCTCTCATACTCGGGTTAGAAATGGCCATGGATAACAAACTGAATAGTTTGAGGGTATATGGAGACTCCAAACTTGTGATTAATCAACTTCTATCCACATACGAGGTTCGCAAGCCAGAGCTTTTGCCTTATCATGATTATGCGGTTAAACTCGCAGGGTGGTTTTCGGATATTACAATAAGTCATATACAGAGAAAGGAAAACGCACAAGCAGATGCCTTGGCGAGTCTTGCTTCTTCTCTTACTTCGGTAGATAGGGAGGTCAGCATCTGATTATGTCAAGCATGGGTGGTTCCATCAATCCCTGACGAGGAGGAAACAAACGAAATAAATTTCGTATCCGTTTATAACATAGAGGACCAATATTGGAGACAACCACTCATTGACTTTCTCGAGCACGGAAAGCTGCCTAATGACCCACGACAAAAAGTAGATGTAAGGAGAAGAGCGCCCCGATTCATATATTTTAAAAATACTCTTTATCGGCGATCCTTTGAAGGAGTTTCCTGCGATGCCTTGGAGTGGAAGAAGCCCAAAGCACTAGAGGAGACGCATTCTGGAGTTTGTGGGGCTCATCAATCTGGTCCTAAACTTCACTTCCAATTGAAGAGAAATGGTTATTATTGGCCGATAATGGTAAAGGATTGTATGGAATATGCAAAGAAGTGTCAAGCATGTCAATTTCACGCTAACTTCAACCATCAATCGCCCGAGCCACTTCATCCAATTATAGCATCTTGGCCATTTGAAGCCTGGGGGCTGGATGTCGTAGGGCCCATTACACCCGAATCATCAGGGGGTCACTCATATATTCTGGCAGCAATCGACTATTTCTCCAAATGGGCCGAAGCCGCATCCTTTCGAGAAGTGAAGAAGGAAACGACGATCATCTTCATCAAGAATAATATTATTTTTCGTTATGGTGTACCTCGCTATATCATCATAGATAATGGCTGGCATGTCTCTAATAAGACCATTGATAAGTTTTGCGAGCAATTTGGTTTCAAACAATGTAACTCTTCCATGTATTATGCAGCCGCAAATGAGTTGGCGGAGGCGTTCAATAAAACGCTATGCAATCTTCTAAAGAAGGTGGTCGATAAAGCTAGAAGAGACTGGCATGAACGAGTCGGAGAAGCCCTATGGGCGTATCTACGACGTATAGAACTGCGACTCAAATGTCGCTATACTCATTGGTCTGCGGCGTTGAAGCGGTCCTTCCACTTGAACGACAAATACCGTCACTGCGAATAGCCATACAAGAGGGACTTTGTCAGGAAGATAATGCGCGATTGCGCTTGCAGGAACTAGAAGCTTTGGATGAGAAACGTCTTGAAGCCTAGAAGCGGATTGAATGCTATCAGGCGAGGATGTCGAAGTCTTTTAACAAGAAAGTACGACCTCGCTCCTTTCAAGTAGGTGGCCTTATTTTTGCGGTGCGAAGACCTATAATCATCACGCACAAGACCGGGAGCAAATTCACATCCAAGTGAGATGGTCCATACGTAGTCCAAGAGGCTTACACTGGGGGTGCTTACAAGATAGTCGATCGAGATGGAGTACGGGTCGAACCAATCAATGGGAAGTTTCTGAAGCGATACTACGCCTGAAGAATAACGCTCCATGTTACATGAGCTTAAACTGCACGAAAAAAAAAGAAAAAAAAGAAAGTAAAAGAAACTAAAAAAAAGGATCTTCATGTAAAACTCCTGACCCGCACGAGTATAAACTGTGAACGGCTAAATAAAATGTAATACTCCTGGCCCACACGAGTATAAACTGTGAACGGCTAAATAAAATGTAATACTCATGGCCCGCACGATTATAAACTGTGAACGATATAATAAAAAGATTATGAAATAATCCTGGTCCACACAAGCTCCGAACCATTTTATTAAAAGGAAAAAGGATTATTATAGTCCGATATAACATGGGAGAATCAAAGTCCAAAGCATAAATTAACTAGAAAGAAAAAAGGGCTCAAGGTTCCAGAGTAAATTGTGTAATCCCCTCGCGTGAGGTCTCGATAAACTCGCGAAGCTCTTCCAAAGACTGAAGATCATCGTCATGAGCCACGTTGACTCCCTCCAAAACACGTATGGATTCCTTCAAACCCTCAACCTTAGCAGCCGCATCATCAGCCTTTGTTGTGACCTCCTTGAGAATATCCTCTCGATCCGCCTTGGCATTAATGCAATCAGATAATTGTCATTGGAGTTCTTCAATCCGAATCTCATCTTCAGCAAGTTGGCTCTCTATGTTGGTCTTCTCCATCATGATACCTTTCTCTTCAACTTCGGCTTCAATGAGACAACATCTGATCGACGCCACCTCTTTATCACGATTTGCGGCACTCATCACTCCTTTAGTGGCAGTTGATAAGTCTAAGTATCGCATGAAACTTTCTGTATACTTCTTGATCAAAGAGCGAATGGGAGTCAGATCCAGATTCTCACATTTATCGATGAGTTTGAGAGCATCCTTAATCTCCTATGCAATAACATGTTCTGCCGGATCGATCGCTCAAGTCCTTTTGTCTCTACCCGGACCCGATGAAAAAAACGGGATCACTAGATTATCATCCCAAATATGAGCCGCAAACTTCTTATATGCTCATGAGGCCATAGAGTCGAAGCAGAAAGACGATACGGCTGGTGTAGTTGAGACTACATCAACAAAATGAGAAGGTCCGTTGTTTCTCTTAGGCTGGATCACTTCCTCCATGGCATGCTCGTCCTTGTGAAGCGGCTTTAGAAGCTCCTGACCAAGTGGGCTCAATACAGTAGGCTCACCATTGTCATCCATGAAATCGGCCAACTCATTCGCGAGCTACAATAGTAAAAAAAGCCAAAATAAGACGCGGATCGTCTAAAATATATGCTTAAATGATATGAGACACTCACCAACTCATTGCCAGTTGGAATGATGTTATCTGGCATGTCTTCGACTACATCGAGGTTCCCAGATGCTTGCTTTGAACGCCTCAGCCTCCTGAAATGTCTGTTGTCATCTGGAGTTTGTGACTTTTCAGAAGGTGCAGCTGTTGATGAAAACAAGGCATGTTTGTAAAACAAAACAAAAAAAAAAGAAACCAAAAAAAGAATGATATATGTGTTTATAAATACCAGTACTTGGTGGTAAAGACATTTTCTTTTGGGTGATACCTCTCTCGAGTATCTTCATCTTTACGTGGAGGATGGCGTATCCCAGCAATCAGTGCCTCTATCCCTTGTTGGAGGAAATCATCGTGCTTCCTTCTCCACCATTTAGAGTACCTCTTCGTACAATACGTGTCCAAATCAGTGTAGGAAACGAGAACACTAGGCACGTACAATCGAGAATTAGTCTCTTTTCGCACTGAGAGACGCCACAATATATGCCCTTCATCTAACGAGGAGGATCGTATGTCACGTGTCAGTATGTGTGGAATGTCCTGGAAAAACCCAAGCTGACGATTAAAGTGTGGAGGATGATAAGGTTCCACAATAAAGGAGTTGCCACGCCTTAATGTCAAATAACATGAGCGGATGCTTATGAAAAAGCTCAATGAATTTTCATTTAAGTCAGAAGAATCCTCAATCCAAAGACCGCCCTTTCTGTGGAAGAAGTTATAGCACCAATATACGTTCCCTCCATCATGAATAAGTTCGCGAGCTACACGAGCATCGAAGTAACACGCCCCACCTTCGCCAGAATAACCAATCATCCGAGGGCCAACAACAGCGTTTAGAATAAGAAAGTGAGTATGAAAATAGAATGATAACCATCCGTATACGTAGTCTACCGGCAAGAGTAGAGTTGCAAATCTCATTCAATCCTCGGTATATGATGGCCAAGACAGGAACCGCAAGGCTAAAGCCTTTTCCCACTGCCATCAAGCTCGCCACTTTGAATGTTTCTGGACGTATATATGCTTCGTCACGCGGGAATACGAATACGCATAACCAACAGGCGATAAAGGCAGAAATAGAAAGATAAGTCTGCAAATGCATTTCTTCGTTAATGCCCAAACCTTCAAATACTCCTTCTTTATGACTCCATGGAGATGCGTTTGCTATTGGCCCTGTAGGGTTATGAGACTTCTTTGGACGATTTGATTTCTTCGATACGCGTCTAGGAGGCCTAATATATTTTTCTTCTCTCCTGAACCAGAACTCGATCCAAGACGATATAGGAACAACCTCCTTACTCGGGATATCTCTATTTTTCTGCCTACTTTTGTCATCCTCAGTGTTTTGTTCTAGAAGACGAAAAAATGCCACAAAAAGAAATGTGCAACTTTTCGGAAGATAGCTGCTTCGGGTGTTTGAGCTGGTAAGCTCTTTCAAGCAAGGGATCGTCTCTTCATACATTCTCCCATAAATAGGAAGCCCGCCAAGCTTATAGAGATCCCAAAGAGAAATTGAAAAGGTTCCACGCGATGTTTCAAGAACATTAAACTGCGGACACCAGGCTTCACAAAAAGCCCGCATGACATCAGAGTTGCGATCATAGCTATAGCGCGAACAAAGTATGGCGTCAAATATGTTGGCGTTCCTGAGAACTTTTTCATTACGAGAGACTGTGTCTTCTAGCCATTCCCAATATTTTGGAATAAAACCGAATTCACCGCGAAAGTGAAGTGTATGTACCCACTCAGACTTTCCAGTAATGACGTTTCTCCCTAATGAATGTGAAGGTGTTGGCTCTGCTATGCATGAGTGAGTGACTTGAGTGACCACATATCCAATAAAGAAGGCTCAGAGATTTTCTGCGACCAATGACTTAAATTATCACGGTTTTCATCCAACTTGTCACAGGGTGGGGTAAAAAGGCCGATCAATGGACGATATATTACTAATTCCACTCTGTTGCGGAGGTTGCCTTCATTTTCAGCCCAGAAACGACCTTCTTGGTAAAATGAACCATGGCTCTAACGAACCCAGCCAGGTAAAGGAATAAGTGAGTAAAGTGAAATATCAGTTAAGCAACCCATTTGTATAAGGAGGGCCGAGGAAATATCCGGCGGCGGTCCCATGTGTAGGGGGGCCGAGGGAATATCCGGCGGCGGTCCCATGTGTACGGGGAGTGCCGAGGGAATATTCGTCGGCGGTCCCATGTGTACGGGGAGGGCCGAGGGAATATCCGGCGGCGGTCCCATATAGACAGGGAAGGCCGAGGGAACATCCGGCGATAATCTGCGTACTAAAGAAGATTAGAAAAAAATTATATAAATAAATAATGACAACTTACGAACCTTAATGGAGGTGTCTCTACGAAGTAACTTTGAAATATTTCTGAGGGAAGCAGAGTGGGAAGGAAGGCAATATTTGAAGCAAAAGGGTACCCTAATCCTGTCAGCCGAATGGTTATGAAAAGACATGAAGATGTCATTAAATCAAAAATCAAATTCTCCAAGGGATTGTAAGACAAAACTATTGCTCCAGGGAAATCTACAAGAAAAGCACACGGACATGCCTGTGAAATGAAAACCTCAATGATTAGCTCAGCAATCCAATCTCGACACGTTTGGCAACCTGTTGAGAGAATGTTAGCATCATTGTCTGTTGGAAAAGGTTTTGATGATGAGCCAGACCTCTGTACCACAGAAGGTCGAACATTCTTGGCTTTGATGATGAGCCTGACCCTCTGTACTACAGAAGGTCGAACATTCTATTCTACAGAAGCTTCTATTATTAAGGACTTCTTGTAAGAATTATTTTTGTAATTAAATGATTAGTTTTCAATTATTTAATTACGAAATATGCTTAATTTGATTAAGATATTTATCTCTGCTGATCAAATTACCACGATTTGGTTTCCAAATAATCATATTGGAGATAATATTTCTTATAGAAGGAAATAAGATCTCTATTTTATGGAAAGGTTCTACTAGACGGTCTACAGGCTTCTGTAAGCTTAATTGACCACTATACGACCGTTATTTGCAAACCTATCACTACCACCTGTCTAGATGCGTCCTCCTATGTATCTTTAACAGGATGGAACGAATTATTACCCAACGGAAATAAATCTTCGATTATTTCCATCTGTAGAAGGTTATCGAGCAGAACCTTCTGCGATACCTTCTGTGCTGCATTATTTAGGGAAACTATCATATTCTTATTTTATTTTGATATGATTATCTTCCTTGCTGAATGTATGCACGTGTATATCATTTTATCTATTTTGTAAACTAACTTTTAATTTCTTGTTTTGCAGATTTCGTTTTTATCTTTTCCCATTTATATTTTCTTCTTAGGCTTTGTGTATAAAAGGCCATGCTCTCTCCATTAAACAACATAAAACCAATTCATTTTCTCTTCTCCCATTCTGTCCAGAGAGAGCGTGTGCTTGAGCTTTAGTTCTTTCATTCGTTCGAGTTAGTCACACGAGGAGCACTACCGGCGGAGGCTGCATCGTTGGTGAAACCTTTTGGGAGAGTGACTCGGGGCTCGAAGGACTCGACTGGAAGCTGTAGGATACGTTGGCAGGAGGCACGGCTGGAGTCGTGTGATCAACGTGCAGCGGGTCGGAGAGAAGGGCTGAACCTCGGAGCACAGAAGGTGAGGGACTAACCAGCTTCTGTTGTGTAGAGCTCTGTGTGCAGGAACCTCAGGACAAGAGGAAGGTTGTCACCTCAGGACAGGGGGAACGCTGTTCAACCTCAGGACAGGAGGAAGGTTGTCACCTCAGGACAAGAGGAAGGTTGTCACCTCAGGACAGGAGGAAGGCTGTCACCCCAGAACAGAGGGAACGCTGTTCAACCTCAGGACAGGAGGAAGGCTGTCACCCCAGAACAGAGGCACGCTGTTCATCCTAGGACAAAGGATACGTTGTCTACCCTAAGACAAAGGGAACGTTGTCTACTTGCGTAGGGTTCGCTACGTACTCGCGTGGGGTACGCCACGAAGTCGTTATCCTTGAGGGATTGCGCATTTGCTACCTTGTTAGTCACGTTAACACGTGCAACCTCCTGTAGTGCAGAATCTTCGGATCTGTACAACCTCCTGTAGAGCAGAACCTTAAGGTCTGAATCTACTTTAGTGCAGAACCTTACGGTCTGTACAACTCTCTGTAGTACAGAACCCTACGGGTCTGTGCATACATTTCTGGTCACTTTTGCTACAGAACCTCACGGTCTGTTCAGATAGAAGGTCGACTACCCTTGGTACAGAATCTTTTAGATCTGTGCTTCTCAACTAAGTCATTTTCCTATACAGAACCTTCTGTTGTGGATTGACATACTCGGTACAGAACCTTACGGTTTGTGCTATACCTTCTGTGATACAGAATCCTAGGATCTGTTCTATAGAAGGTTGACGTCTCTAGTACAGAATCACTTGATCTGTGCTATAGAAGGTTAATATATTCGACACAGAACCTTCTGGTCTGTGTTGTGCCTAAGCTTCTTCGACACAGAACCCTCTGTGTTGTGCCTGCCCTCTTCGACACAGAACCCTCTGTGTTGTGCCTACCCTCTTCGACACAGAACCCTCTGTGTTGTGCCTACCCTCTTCGATACAGAACCCTCTGGTCTGTGTTGTGCCTTACCCTCTACGATACAGAACCCTCTGGTCTGTATTGAGCCTAAGTTACTATAGTACAGAACCTTCGGGTTTGTGCTACATAACGAGCCTCTACGGCACAGAACCTTCTGGTCTGTGTTTTGCCACTCAAGCCTCTATTGTACAGAACCCTACGGGTTTGCTTTTGGTTGCTATCACTTGTGTAACTTGTACTGAGATACATTTGAGTGGAAACCATCCAATATCTGGGTGAAGAGTGGACGTAAGCAATTTGCTGAACCACTATAAAAATCCTTGTGTCTATCAAACAAATTTGCGTACACAATCAAACGTTCTGTCTTACAGAAACTTACAGGCTCTGTTTAACAGAAGCTTTTATTCCGCTGCGGGGTAAACGAAAAAGGGTTAAAATCCAATTTTGGAGATTAACACTAATTCACCCCCCCTCTTAGTGTAACAATTGGTATCAGAGCGGGTTCAACAGAGGCTTAACAGCTTGTTGTAGATCCTTGAAAAGCTCTTTCCACGCTACACACTCTTTCTCCACAAGAAGCTCTTAGCTCTGTGACTGTTGCTATTCTGTAGAAGCCTACGCTCTATCAGAATCAACCCGCTACTGCACAGAAGCTTTAAGCTCTGTGAATCTTCTTGGTTCTATTCTGTAGAAGCCTACGCTCTATCAGAAATCAACTCGCTACTGCACAGAAGCTTTAAGCTCTGTGAAAATCTACTTGGTTCTATTCTGTAGAAGCTTACGCTCTAGCAGAATTTAACCTCTGTTCCACAGAAGCACCTTAAACTGTGAGAAACGATTGTTGCTCTACTTTGTAGAAGCATACGGTACATTCTACAGAAGCATACTTTCTGTAAATATCACATTTGGCATTTTGTCTCTGTTCTGGAGAAGCTACTGCTCTGCATTCAACAACTGCCACCTGAAAACAAATTCTCAGTTCTGTCATATTGACACTCGTGCTCTGTTTAACAGAGCCTGATTGGTTAACTTGACGACTAACTTCTACCCAACAGAAGCTTGCTTCTTGTTGAGGTTCTATTCATCAACGTTCTATTCTATAGAAGCATAATACTCTATACGAACGAACACATGGCTTGAAAACTATAATGTGCCTAAACCACATGTGGGAATCCTCCCATTTTCGATGGTAAAATTTTCCTATGGAAAATTCGTATGAGCGCATTTGTTGATGCTATTGACGAAGACTTATGGTCTTATATAGAAGATGGTCCCCCTTCTATGCCAGAGAACCAACAATTTGATCGAGAAGGTCATCCTACACGGGAATACCTAAAGATCAGACGACTCACAAAACGGCAAAGTATTTGAATGTTCAATGCTATGTCAGAAGGTGAATTCGTCAAAGTTTCAACTTGCACTTCGGGCAAGGAAATCTGGGATAAACTTGTCACCATGTATTTGGACAGACCAGATAAAGAGAAACTAAGGTGAATTTCTTAATTTCACCAATATGAAAATTTCACTATGAAGGCTGATGAATCTGTAGAACAGATGTTCCAGAGACTTAACCTTCTAGTTGATGCCCTAACTCATCTGGGCAAAACCTATCAAAACTCTGAAGCTAGTTCGAAAGGTTCTGCGTACTCTACCCAAATCTTGGGGAAGCCAAGAAAACGGCTATAGAGGACAGCTAAAGACCTCTCTACTCTTCGACTTAGATCAATTGATGAGCTCCTTAATCTCGTATGAGATGGAAAGATCCTCTCAAACTGATATAAAAAGAGCACCTGTAGCTTTCAGAGCCATCGAAGAACCTACAGAAGGTTTAGATGATGAAGCAGAAGCTGATTCGGATGAGAACTCGCAATGATAGCTAAACGCCTTTTGCGGTTCGCCTCCAAAAAGCGCTTTAAATAAGAAAAGCCAAAATCACATGGACCCAAAATCGGTCACATGTATAAATGCAAAAGAAAGGGCATTACAGTATAGAATTGTCCTTTACTTAAAGAAAAGGAGAAACCTTCTCCTAAACACAAGTTAAGAAAGCAATAGCTTCTTGGGCAGAACTTGATGAATCTGATGATGAGAAGCACAAATGTGCCTCACAACTCACACAGAAACTCAAAATGAACTTAATACCTGCTTTCAAAACAGAAACTGTTTGAAAGTGAATGGTATTTGGATAGTGGATGCTCCAGGCACATGACCGGAGACCCATCCAAATTCTCTCAACGACTCTAAATGTGGAGGGTCGGTTAAATTCGGTGACAAATAGCAAAGGCTCTGTCATTGGCAAAGGTACCATTGGAAGTTCTGACTCCATGGTCATCGATGAGGTTCCTGTTGGTTACAGAATCAAGCATAATTGCTGAGCATTAGCCAGCTTTGTCAAAGGTTATAAAATAAACTTTTGATCAAGACAAGTGTTCCGGAATCCTGAACAATGAAGTTCGCCTTCATTGGGACTCGTAAGAGGAACATCTATACCTTGACTCAGAATAGCCTTCTGTACTACAGAAAACTGCCTTCTGACAGTCAAAGATGAAAGCCTACTATGCATAGAAGGTTGGGACACTCCAACTTCAAATTGTTATCCAAGCTTGTGAAAAAGGATTTGGTTAAGGGATTACCCAATATCCGTTTTGAGCATGACAGCTTCGAATGGCGGTCGAAAGGCTCTCGAAGAGGTATATTATATTCCCCAGCTTTGTAGTAATATCATAAGCCCCAGACATGACAAAGGCCGGGCATGAGATCACATGATGGCAGATACCGTGAGGGTTTTCGACGAGAGCGAACAACTCTTGATGCTGGTGAGACGGTCAGAAAATCACATGTATAAGATATTCTTAAAAAACATTCAAGTTGTCTTGTTTTCGAGCAAGTTTTGCTGACCCCACATGGTTTATGGCACGCGAGGATCAGCCATGTTCTTTCATGATTTGAAGCTGTTGGGAAGAGAAGAAGATGGCGGTTGGTGTGCCATTGTTATCCCAACCAACAAATTGTGCAAGGTGCGTGTAATTGCCAAACATGCAAGGTCATCGTTCCGCATCTGTCGAATTAGAGTGAAAGAAGTCCTTAGAACTTCTCCATGCAGACATTTGTGGGCCTATCTCGCGATGTACACTTGTCGGTAACAGTATTTTCTTTTAATTGTAGATGATTTCACTCGGTGGATGTGGGTGTATGTGTTGGCCTGTGAAAGTGAAGCATTCCATGCATTCAAGAAGTTCAAAACATTGATAGAGAACAGACCGAGCTCAAAATCAGAACACCTCGGAAGATTGCGGCGGTGAATTTCTATCCATGGAGTTCACTCGATTATGTGACGATGAAGGAATCGGGCGGCACCTCACGGCTCCCTACACGCCGCAGCAGAACGGCTATAGCGAGATCATTGCTCAAAAGCAAGCACGTACCTGCAAAGTTCTGGGGAGAGGCAGTTAGACCAAGCGGTTTAATTACTAAAATGTCTCCCATCTAAGGCACTACGAGAGTGCACATTATTCGAAGCTTGACTTGAAAGAGAGCCACGTCTAGCACACTTGAGACGTGTTCGGCTGCGTAGCATACGTGAAGAATACAACTCCACACCTTAAGAAGCTTGACGACAGGAGCTCACCCATAGTATATTTGGGTGACTAGGAAGGCTACAAAGCCTCATTGTTTATTTGGCCTGAGCCGAGGCAAATTACAAGTAGAAATGTTTTTTCAAAGAAAATCTTGAAAGGAAATGAAATACAAAGTGCTAGCAATGAAGGGGAGTCACCGGAGTTCATTGGAACTAGTGGAAGTACTGTTGTCCCATTCCTGCAACATTAGTTTCTTCCTCAACAAGGAGGGCTCTGTCCAAATGAAATAAAATAAATCAAGAAGAATATTGTAAGCATAAATGTTTCACAACATGTCTCATCAATGCGGTGAGAAGGGGAGTTTTCTTAGTGGTAACGAGTTGTACTTTCTCCGATGCACTTTGGTGGTTTCCGTTCTCGCTTATGCCTCACTTATTCATCGAGGTTTCATCGAAACAGGACCATTTTAGGACTTTCTTTGTGATGGTTCATGTAGGCTTGGGTCTTTCATTCGGGCCCTATTGGGGTGGGGCACCCTGTGCGGCCAATGCGTATAACTTGGGCTTTCTTAACGTGGCTCATTTGACGACTCAGCACATGGATGTCACGAGTCTATTGGCATAGAATATGGAATCTTTTTCACGTAAGCTGGTTGTACAAAGTTTGTTGTTCATACAGGCAGTGTGATTTGGGGATCTTTTGTTTGCTCCCGCAAGGTAGCCAGAGCCAGCCAGTTTTTTCACTAAATAGGCATAAGAGTATTTTAACTGCAAGAAAAGTAGTGCGGAGAAACTAGTAAGAATTGGGCCTGCCGTGACGTGGATGATCCGCCGAATCCATTGCTGACTTCACCACGATCGATTAGGTGAAACGGTTCTGCAAAGTTTGTTTGTTCATAATTGTGCCAGCCATGCAATTCGTACTGCATGGCGAGATTCCTCTACATCACTTCATAAATGGAGGCTCGAAAAGTGTCTTCACTTCATCAAATTCAAATCAAAGAAATTGAGTACTAGCACGTATGGCTATTGGATGCTGCAAACAGGCTTTCTGCAATTGCTGCCGAAATGGGGCAACTGCAAAATCTTATTCAAGAGCGCCGTAGAGTGCTAAACCTCTTTTTGAGGAGTGTTAGAACACTGGATCCTGCCTTGCAAGAAGCGCGCATTCGCGCTGCCAGAGAGCGTATCGAGGATTTGGAGGGGAGGAGCAAGCGCTTGCGGGCGGAGCAGCAAGCACTCATAGTGCAGGCGGTCCTCCACGGGCACCAAGAGACTAGTCCGTCGACTCTTTTTAGTTTGAGAAGGTTTAAATAAGTGTCTGTAGACGCAAAGTAGTGTGTTTTCATGTCTGGTGTTCTTTTGGCTTTGTTTAGTGGGGATCTACTCCGATGCTTACTGGAGATAGACTCCTATCCTAAGTAGATTGCTTTTATTTGCTGTCTTTGCATGTATCCACTAGTAGTCTTCAATGCTTATGTATAATATATTCTAAAGTACTTGTTCGTAAGTGCTTCAAAATTCATGTGAAAGTTGAAAGAAGGTGTAAGTTAAGTGTACTGGAGATGTGCTTATTAAGCCTCCAAGGCTCTGAAGCTTCCTTCTTCCTTGAGTCTGCGCCGTCTGAAATACCAAACCCTAAATCTTGCTAGTTCAGTTTCGTGTGTTTTACGTGAGCGCCTTTCACTAGTGTGCGTAAAAAAAACCACTAACTTGATCATAAAAGAAAGTAAAAGGTTTTAATTATC
>JARUPW010000028.1:1755254-1770852 GCA_029817735.1 Melastoma sanguineum | reverse complement strand
CCAATTTATTTTCATCTAATCCCATCCAATCCAATGAAGTCAACTGGAAGGCTGTTAGAGAACCGACAGTTTCCTTTCCATGCATCACTTCAAATTTTGAAGGAAAATCATATACGATAGATGAGAGTCCTAAACTTGGTTCCAAATCTGCATCTTTTTGGCCTTATATTTATTGCAGAATGGATTAAATGAATGGCCCCTTTCTCACTGGAGTGTCACATGATCTGCCAAAATGTAGCAAGTTTTGTGGTCCCTAAACGCTAAACCTTTCGTTCAAACTCATAGTTGTTGAACTAAAACCACATTTAACAGATTCATGCCCTCAAAAAGCTTAAATTATTCGGAGAACATGATGTTATTTATATGTACTAACCCAATAGGAAAAAAAAAAAGAAAACAATACGTAGCACTGCTTAGATTTTTGCAGCCCAAATTCAAGTGCCATCTAATAAAAATTCCCTCTTTCTCAAATCAATCTAATCTCCTCAGCAGGTATTCTACCTGCACCTCTTTAGTAAGCGGCATGATCCAATCCCCGTACAGATCCGCGATCAGCCTCGGTTCGATCTTCAAGATGGGATCTGATTTGATTTCCTCGATGTCGACCACAACCTCCATCCCAAATGTTCTGGCCTTCACCTCCACTCTTCTCTTGACAGTCTCTTCCACCGTGGGATATGTCAACAGATCCATTATTTTGGCCCTGTCCTGTAGAACACACATGCAATAGCTATTATCATTGACAGCTAAGTAGACTCGGTAGAGTTCAGAATATAATGGGCGATGATTTGAGTACCTGCTCTCTAATGGCGATTTCGTAGATTTCAGGGTTGGCTTGGAACTTGGCCTCCGCCACGAATTTACCATAATGGATTCTCTTTGACAGTGCCTACCATGAAACAACGAGTTTTCCTCAACGTACTAGACAGCCATGTACAAATGCTAACCGAAAAGCACAAGATACCCCACATCGCTCTAAAACACAAATGGGTCTCACCATCTTCTGGAAAAAATAAGACGCATTTATCTTTCAACTAGAACTACACAAACTACACCTGTCAATATTGAATGGCAGGTATGGCTTATCTCATTGACATGCCAATCAACTGAATTTAAAACTGTTGGGATCATCCAGGCATAGTTTTTTTCAGGGGGAATGAATACCTACGCGAGAATTACTATTAAGGCATGCTGCAGCTCTGCCAATTCTAAAAGAATTATCGTTTTCTACACTAGTGTTTCGCAAAATTGCTAGCATTTACGTTGCAGAGACAATCAGACCTGGCATTCAATGGATTTACCTGCAAACATATCGTGTCGCACACGGCTGTAGAACCATAATTACCATCGTCACCTTCTTTTACTAGTCGAGGAAGCAGATCTCTAAAGTACATCTTCCAAACTTTCACATTTATGTTGATCGAATCGGCAAACGGATGCAAGACCTATTCAAAAGCAACATTCATGAAAATATTAGTCCATCACTTCCAGAAATAAGGTCATGGAACTGTTACCAGGTAAAACAAGTAGATAAGCAATTAACCTGTGGATACTGCAAAGGGGGCAGCTTTGGGTCGGGTAAGTCATATGGGAAGAAAGGGTGCTCATCAGGACTCTTATACCGACCAACCTAAAAACAGATCAGGCAAATTTATGCAGTGTCTTTGGAGATAATTTCCACTTCTCCCGGCAATTGTCTGAAAAAAAAGTTCACCTGAGCATGAAGCTTTTCCGTTTCCTTCAGCATAAATTCAATGAGAGAGCCGTCAAAGCCCTCCATTGCAAACGCATCCGGGTTGTACGTTTCGGAGTTGTAACAATACTGAGCTCTCTCCAGGAGGCCAAATATGATACTATCCTCTTGAAGAATCAAAGAATTCCTAATCCTGTCCAGGCCTAAAGTCAAGCTGTCGCTTCTATCTATTCTCTTCTTCAACACGAAAGCAGATCTACAACAAGTAACAGGAGCCCACATCAGCCAAAGAAACAATTGACTCGTCATAAGAAAATATGGCGGATAGATAATCAGGAATTTATCTAAAGCAAAGACAGAAGCGAGAAATGACCAAGCAATTCCAGGGACAACTAAAACAAATGGAGCATCCATAAGCATAAGTCGGCCAAACTAGGCGGACTATAAGTCTGTTGCTATTTCTCGTAACAGTTTCAGAGGTTATGACATGGGAGAAGCAGACTGTCTCCCATAACAGAGAACCTTTCCATTGCATCCCCAATTTCCGGCGACAAACAGAAATGAAAAACAAAAGCAGATCCCAGAACACCATCGCTGGAGCACAAATCAGGGAAAGAAAAATCAACTAAACCAGAAAAGATCCCGACTTTACATCAACGAACGGCTAAAACGAAAAACCCAGCTGCAGAAGCCGACCTATAAAAACGAAACGGGCGAAGAAGTTAACAAAATCTGCTACGTATATACCCAGCAGGAGAGGCAGAAGATCTGACCCCATCGATGCCTCTTCCCACCATCATAATCACCGACCCCGAGATCAAACGACGGCGGAAGGGGCTCATTCTCGGGAACCCGGGAGCGCGAGCCGGCCCGGTCGAGGGGTTGAGCGCCAGGAGCTTCGACTCCATAAATCCGGGAAGACTGACGGCAAAGTAAACAAAAAAGGGAAGGGAACGGAAGAACAAAGGGGGAAGGGAGGAGGGGAGAGAAGGGTAAGATGGGGGAGCGGGTGCAGGTTTGGTGAGCAGAAAGTATCGGGAAAGGGGGGGTTGTCAGGTTGGTGGGGAGGCGTGGGAGAAAGGGGTTGGGTAGAAAGCGTCGTCGTACATCATCCCCATTTTGTCCTCCGCTACAAGATTCCCGGCAAAATGTTTGTTTTGTGGCAGCGGTTAAACTGCCCGGTTTTGTGCTACGAGTTCATACATGTATCGTACCGTACGAATTTTTTTTCCCTCCACAATATCACACATTTTTTCGCTTCTTTGTTTAACAAAGTTAAACTTAAGAGACTGTATTCCAAGTGTCATATTTTGCGATTTATTTTTACCAATGAAAAAAAGCACAACAAAACCATGAACCATTTCCACAACAACAATCCTGTTTCAGATTCCACTGGCACATCCAGAGAACTGCTTTTCCAGAGCCCTCCAACCTAGCCATTGCCGTTGCCGGATCGCCATGAGCCACGTAAGTATCCGTCGATGGGGCATTCAGTCACCTCTAGCCGGCTTCTTTGTTTTTTTTTTTTCTTGTAGAAAGGGAGATTAGATTAGTTCATAATAGAAGCGTTTAGGTTAAACCAATTTGGTGTGAGGGCACACCATAGGTTTCAAAAGAGGGGAAGGTATTATAAATATGTACTTCACTGACTGTACAAATCGCCGCTATAAATACGTGCTTCACAGACTGGCTTCCAAATAATCTCAGCATTTTCTGCCTAAATACGTACTCCACCAACATCCTACTATGCAGTCACTACCTGGAGGTAGGGGGAAGGCATTCTGCTAACCTGAAATGCATCGAGGGCAGTCCTAATCAATCAGCATTTTGTCGTTTGTGGTTTGGATCACTTCCTTGGCAGCCTGCAAACTTATACCTTCTCCTTGCTTCTTTAATCTCTGAGACATCACGAACTCTTCAATCCTTGCTTTCAACTCGAAGGCAGGGATCAGCATATCAGCAGTAAGATGAGATCGATTGAACGGATCGGTCTGCAAACAGTAGCTTTACCGTCATCCCAACCGAAAAACATGTGTTACATTGTCCTAAGAACGTAAAGATAAATCAGGGTGCAGACATTATCGCTGAGAAGATGCCTTTGGATCACTGGCCTGTCGACAATAATCCTCGACGAAGGTAAGATAACCGGGTCCTTCATCAAGGTATACTGCAAAATAAAAGTAATATTGTGAAGGCATGATGAAATCGGACAATGATATAGAAGAAAAGATGTGTGCAATGAGGATATTGTAATGACAGTACTTGGATTGGATCGAGGAATTCATCTGGGATCTCTCCAAGAGTTTCTTCAGCATCCATCGCCTCAGTTTCGGCTCTTTTAGCTTTGGCACCAAGGTCAAGAAAATCACGAATAACCCTTCCATCTTCACCGATTTTACGAAGAACCTCTGCGGCAGCACCAAACAACTGAAAACATCCTCATAGTTAGGGATTGAAGATTGTGTGTAAGTGGCTCTAAAATATGCAATATATTATTGATATTTTATTACCTGATCCTTGTAAGATCGACCATCCCTAGAGATAGCTGTAGGGAATATATTTTCTGAATCACCATGAGACAGATGAACGTATATCTGTACAATCTGCAGAGCGAATGAGGGAGAATGAAGAACTAAGCCAAGAGCCATTAACATGTTACAGACCCATGGCCTAAATATCTAAAATTGGGGAAAAAATCACTTGATATCGAGGGATAACACATAGAATATGACATCGTGTATCTATCGGAAGTAGTCTGATTGCTTAATCACCAAGGACCTGCATTACTCCTCCCATTATTTGAGATAAGTAATTTCTCATGCACAACAAGTGGACCTGATTTACAATCTAGAGTGATGAAAGGAAGTTCTAGTCGAAGTTCAATCACAGTGTACCAAGCAAGAAATGCAGCCAAGGAATGACAATATACTCAAAACGATTGGATTCAGCAACATACAATCAACATAAACATGCTGAAAGAAAAGGCAAGTTCAGAAGATTCTAGAAAATGAACAAGTTTAGAGGGCTCCAACCTGCTTCAGTAACTGTTTTGGACGAAATTCATACTTCTCGGGATCTTTTAGGGTGAGAGACTTTCTCTGAGGACCCACAAGTTGCAGTAGGAAGTAATTGAGCATACTAGCCACTCTTTCAACCTAAATGAGGAGAAAAGCTCAGTATTAGAAAATTAAGTTACCAATGTGTGACAGCTGAAGTCAGCCATTAACAAAAAGAAATCCGTGACAGGTAACCCAAAAGAGAGACACAAACATGCTATTATCTTAGCACCATTTATCAATCATGAGGATGAAGGCTGGACATAATTACCATTTCAGGTAGCAGGAAGGGCGCCGTGATCTGCTCTGATGTAAAAGCAAGCATGCTCACATCTTCATTTGCCAGTTTCATGTCGATGCGGATAATCTACAGCCAGAAAAAGAGACGTGTTCAAGACATTTAAGAACCAAAGCATGAAATGCCAAAAATAGACCATTAGCTCAACAAGAAACCTGGCGGCTAATAAAAATTTTTTCTCGAGGAAATTCTGTGGAAGCAAATTGCAAGTTTTGAAGTTTTCTACACAGTATCAAACATCAAAATCTCACATATTTTAATTATTTCCTAATGCTATATTCCTTATAAATCTTGAATGGTGAATTTATGAAGAAAGTGAAAAACATCCCAAGATGCAAGAAGCTTGAGCCTAACGCATTGACTGATCATAGTATTTCATATAGATGGTGCAGTGACAACACAACATAAAATACCGACCGGAAAACCTTTCATAGTTCCGAATGTTCTTTTTCCCAAGTCAAGCAAGCAGATATATTTTTCCCAGCTGCTTAAGTTTTGAGAATATAGCTGCTTAAGCAGATATATTGACAGGGCTATGTATATTTTTGAATAAAATTGAAAAATAAGTAGGGTCGAAGAGTGAATAAATAATTATGTAGGAAATGATCTCCCAAATGTTGAGGGTCTAACATTTTCCTGGGAATGGAACAGCCGTGTTCTCTCCTGTCTCTCTTGTGCTGGTCTTCTTTCCCATTCAGCTGTGTTTGACATTTCAGCTTCCAGCTCCTTGAGCTCAAGAATCTTGTTGAGACTTTCATCCAGCAGATAAATGCTATCATTGATTAGGAAGTTCAAGAAATTCAAATAAACACCTTTCTCCTCCTCCTTGGCAATCTGCAATCAGCAGACACTTCTCTTAATATTAGAGAAACAACATAGTAGCCCAAGAATGAAGCCTTTTTAGAGAGAGTCGGACACCACATTATGGCATTATTTAAACAACCTGTCTCCACATATTCCGATGACTTGGGACCTGCCATAGATATTCCAGAAGTTCAGCGATATTATGTCTGATGTTGAACTTGTCATAAAACTGCAAACAAGATGGACAATTAGAGCAGTTTTCTTTTCCTCATTGGCAAGCAAAAAACAAAACTATTCTACACAACAAGGACACCTGAATTGAAGCAATCAAAAGTAGAAAGCAAAAGACAACCCAAATTCCGGGCCTTGCAGTAGAATTAAATCAATCAAGGGTAGCTTATTAACTGAATCACTCACAGATGGACTATTATTCAGGGAACATGAAAGTCAAAACTCAGCACACCAGAGGGAAGATATAAAGGCATACTGCTTCCGAAGCTCATCTCTTTGAAATTTTCAAAATTTCAGATATGTTCGATCAAAGGGAAGAAACTGCTTTCCCATCAGTAATGATAAAAAGAAAAAGGAAAGCCCCAGCAAAGATAGCATTATAATTCTCGTTATAACATTAATCACTTGACAGTCAATATCTACATAGAGCTTAGATTACCTGTGTGTGAGAACCGGTGAACTCAATATCTACATAGAGCTTCAAAAGATTTCTAACAAGATATTCCAAGGAAAGCTGATGTCCTTCAAATAGAGATGCTGTTGCAGTTGAACCACTGAAGAAGAGTACAACACTATCACAACCATTCATCTCCCTGGGTAAGAAGTTAACTGATTTGGAATATTTGTTGGCAATTTACATTACCTTCTGCGTGGCATCCAGCAGTTCAACACTTCAACCATCTTTGCTCTGAGATAAGGGTTTCTGATATATTCCGGACTTGCCATGAACATTATTATAAAGTTCATGAAGTCATCCTGCCAAGAGAATAATAAGATTGATGTTCACCATTTCCATTACAGGTACTGCAGAAAACTGAGCTCCAGCATACCAGAAGAAGCCCATCCAAAGCTTTAGGAATTCGGGATGCAAAAATCAGTAACTCCATCGCATCTTCAACAAAATGTTCAGGCATACAAGCAAATTCCCATGGACACTCAGCAGGCAGTGGCATCCTGAAGCCACCAACCATCCTTACTAACCAGACCACCATTAAGCGGTAGTATGAAAGTGCCCGCTGAATGAGATCTCCATCCTTAAAACAGAAAAGATATAGTAAATCATGAAATTTTCACGACAGGTAGGTGCAGCAACAACAACAGTTGTTTCGAGCTCTAACGATGACAGAATGTGAGAGAACCAACCCAGGAAAAAATATTTCACAGGTCTTCCTTGATGTAAACAACCATCAATTATCAGAAAACCTTATACACCATAAATACGCAAGTGCATTGAGGAAATGATTTGATAGGCAACAATAACTCAAAAGGATAGATAGTATTGCCAGTTGGACCAGAATGACATTTGCCTGCCATTTGATGACATTAAATAAAAATTGAGACTAAACTAGTTTTATAGTAGTATAAGTATTTGTGAGAAAGACATTTGCCCGCCATTGGATACCAGACACGCTAGCATTGAGTACACATACGTGGTTCCTCTCCCTAATCTTGCACTAGTCAAAAAGCACTTACAAATTACAATGCTGAGGCTGCCTAATAGAGCAGAATTAGTACTAATAGCTCAACAACAACATCCAAGACTTTATCTTACTAATCCGTTGAGCAACATAAACCCCTGGCACCATAATGCTAGCGTGTCTGGTATTCAAAGTCTTGCAAGTCCCAAAAAAAGCATATATCCAAACCATCTTAATTGTGGATCCTATGATGAATATCATACTAGTAGAGCATCTCAATTCAGGCATTTGAGTCTGCAAATCCTTTAATTTCCGAATGAGTGCTTCTCTTTCAAAGAATAAGTGCAAACATACCCTTAAAACTTGCGCTTCAAAGCAAAGTTTCTCCTGTGAATATAATTCAATTTCCTTTTCAAGACGAGCAATTTCCAAATTGATCTGTGGATTAGCTGTTTGACCTTGCATGGCCTTCAAAGTCGAAAGAGTATCTTCAAATCTTGCAATGTCCTAATCGATTGCGAGAAAATGAATTAGCTAACATTGACTTTAATGACATGAATAACTACAATAAAACTACTCAAGAAATTTCTGCTTTGTAGTTCAACATCAACACACCTGAGCAAGATGCTTATAATCAGAAAATGCTTTCAACAGACCCAGGTTGAGTGCCCGTGCAGTCATGAAGAAACATTCACATATAAAGGGATACTTTTGCATTTCAGCACTAGTTGAATGCCCACTGCCCGAACTACTAGCCTCTTGAGATTGCAAGAAGCGATTATCACCTTCAATATGCGGTTTAAAACCATCATCACCACCAGAATTGTTCTTTTCTATCCATGCAGTGACTTCCTCAGATGATGCATGCATTGCGGTCAGGGTTCTACAAATAATTTCTCAGGGAAAAAATCAGAGGTGGGAAGCATCCTTCAGACATCCATTTACCAAACTAAGATATTACCTCAAATCCAAGCGATTGCTATAGAATACATATTTCGGATATATTTTATCCCGCTTCGTCAAGTTTGCGTCCAAAAAAGGCTCACAAAGGCGAAGCATAACAGCACTGAGATTCACAAACATGCCAGCACTCGCACAGGAGATCGGGTCAACCTGTCAAACAAGACCAATAACACAACAACAGAACAGAATTCTGAGCAAGGGCCCCACATAATCAATTTAGGACTGCACTATGTCAAATTTAGGACCATGGTGACAGTTCGACCACTCCACATTGAAGATTTTACCAGAAAATGGTACATTGTGACTACGAATATTAATCAAACAACACTAATGGTCATCGCAACTTTGAACCATTGCAAACTGAATGTCTAATTTTTTTACTATAGTAGTTTGACTAACAAATCAGTATTTAAACCACACCTGTAAGTGAGCTCTTGAGGCATTTCTATTGATGACCTCAGCAAGATACTCAAGAACACTTTCACGAGTTTCAGGGTTTCTCAGAAGAGCAAGAATAATCTCAGAAAGACCAGTATATAAGTTGTTCATAACAGTCTTAATGGTGGTGAACGAAGATAACAGATCCGCTGGTCGTCGAGTTGCTGCTTCTGAGAAACATTGCTGGCTGCCAAACCAAGAAAGAAGAAAATATTACCACTTAACATTGATGACAGTAAAAGGTACCACTGCTTAGCCTTTATCCTGCTACGTGGGGCCAAAAATAGGAGATTCTTGTCCCAACATCATAACAACACCAAACAGCTTCAGTACAAAAAACAACCCACTTTCCATGTACTACTAAAAGTTATCCTAGTCAACAGACACTTAACCCAAACGACATATGTGATTATACATGGCGAACAAGGAATTCTAAATGATCAAGACATAAGGGTCATACAGCATGGAAATTAGTTAAACATAAAGCAACACTGAAATTAAACAACAATGTTTATCTGTTCCATCGCATCCTGCCATCCATGCTTTTAACAATGCTGTGAGGCATCTACTCACCCTACATCCGGATGGCTCTTAAAAATGGACTGGTCCGGCAGTGCGCTGACATGAAAGAAAGGCCCCAAAATGCTCGTCATCTCAATGACCCTTCCATTCAAGTATGCCCCCTTGGGTATCCACCAGAGGTGATTAATCAACGCCTTAGCGCCAACTGGGTAATTAACAAGCAACATCAGTGCCCTAAGCGGCTGCTGGAAATTCCCCAGCGCTGAAACCTTCAGAACAGCTCCCCGCAAATCCTCGTACAACTGCTTCAGTATGTTCTCCAAGCTATCGTAATCCCCTTCCTTAAAGAACTCATCCATGAACCCAGGCGGCGCCTTGATCACACAGTGGCTGCCACTACTCCCAGTGATAAACCCGTCCATCCCACTGGACACCTCCCCGAACACGTACGACAGCAGCGGCGACACATTCGAGCTCTTCGAACTCCCCTCGCCACCACTCCCACCCCCATCAAACATCTCGGGATTGCTCAAGTGGATCCGGCAGTACGACACGCACAACTTCCTAGCCTGCCTAACAGCATCCTCCATCTGAGACCGGAAAGCGGCGTCCTTCATGGAGGAAATCTTTTTCGACTCATCAAAGGCGCGGCGGTAACACCCGACCAGGTACTCGAAGGGGGGTTCCGCGCCAGGGAAGCTCCCGGAGAGCCGATCGATGAGGACGCGCTCCAGGAGGTCGCGGGAGAGCCTGAGGTCCCTCCCCTCACTGAGGATTTCGGCGGCGGTGAGCTCGAGGTAGGCGATCCTGGGATCGACAGGGGAGGAAGACGAGGGCTCTGTCAGGGTCACGAGAAAGATCTTACGGAGTATGATGTCCTCGATCTCGGCCGGAGATCGCGGTGGCCTGGCGGGATTGCTCGACATGGCTCGGACCGCCGGCGTCCGATCGGGGGGGAGTCTGTTACGGTGCTTTGGGGAGTGGGTCGACGGTGGTATAACGGAGGGTCGGAAGTCGACGGCGACTTGAGGGAGAGGAAAGGAATGGAAGGTAGTAAGAGAAAGGGTTGAATTTATAAAAGGGACCCGTTGTTTGATCCATTGTCTCAAAGCGGTCCTCACGCCATTTTGCTAAACACCAGCTGCCACTTTCCTTACCAAGAGAGTTTTTCCCAAGCTTTTAGGGTTTTCATTTGCTCTGATTCCAGCCGATCGAATTCTTGCGATCGCCATGGCAATGGCGGGCCGCATCAGATCGTCCCTACCCCTACTCCGGAGGATGATGACGATCCCCGCCTCCGATTCTTTCCCCAGGCTCCGATCCTCCTCCGCCTATCGCCCCCTCCTTTCCCCCTCCCCTTCCGAGGTAAAACGACTGATCCGATCTCCGTTGTGTGATGGAGGTGCTGGGCGATCTCCGGGTGCTGTTACTGACTTCCCTAGAAGAGTAACAATGCTTGTTTGTTTGTTTGTTCGTGGCTGGAGCATCACCGTTCAGATTCAGATGTGTTGGATTGGGCGATGGGTTCAGAATATGCATTTCGTGAAAAACATTGAAAATTTTCGACTTTTTTAAATTTAGACGGGAGTGCGAGCTTTGCCCGACAAGTCTAGCATGTCAGTTGGAGGAACGTGACTAGTTTGTTTCTTTTCTTGCAGTCATCGAGGAATTACGCCACAGCACCGGCACAACAAAGTGAAAGAGTCAAGGTGCTGTAATTATACTGTCTTGTGTAGTCTGCCACTAACAGCTTTAATTTGTTTTGCCTGAGAGAGTTGCTTTTCTTAGTTATTCTGTTAAATCCCGTTTGTTTCGACAATTCGCTTTCGTTTAGTTCATCGCCATAATTTAGAACGTGGTTGGGTTATTTTAGTTTATGTGATTATCTGTCTATTATGAGGTTGTCTACGTTCAATATATTTCATATCATTTTCATCTCAGGAAGCTTAGATCTCAATGTATACAAGGTTGGTTTTCAACCCCAACCGATATTTCTCCGTTTTTTATTAGGATTAATGTTGGCTTGTGGCAATGCAGGTTCCTATTGCTTTTTTTGCGGGCACCGGGAAATATGCTTCTGCTCTTTTCATTTCTGCTGTCAAGGCTAATGCATTGGATAAAGTTCTGTCTGATCTGACTAGTCTAGCTGAAGCTTCAAAGAGGAGTCCCACATTTGCTCAGTTTATGATGGACAAATCTGTGCCTGTAGCTGACAGAATAAAAGCTACTGCTGCGATCGCAGACGAGTCCAAGTTTCATGAGCTGACCAAGAACTTCCTCAGTAAGTGTTACTTTTTATGTGCTGCTTTGATTTGTTAGTTTTATCTGCCCTGCCCTTCCACTGTGTAAGACATGACCCTATCCATTCTTAGTTCAAATTGGTTTTGTTTTCTCTTTCATAGGTTAATAACAATTAGATGTGATGCCATAACCGCTTCCTTTTACAATAATTGTGATCTGGAAAAGAAATATTTTCCATCTGATCGATAGCAAGTGGAGTTCGAGTGAATTTATCTGCAAGATATGTTGGCATAGTGTAGGGAGATAGTTGGTGGTAGCTCTTTATAATCTGTCATAATTGGCCATTGGTTTCTTTTGGTGCTTATTTGTTGCATATTTTCCAGAACGAGCCATTATCAGATCTTTGTATTTCCTCTTGATTATCCTTCTTAGGACTCTGTCCATGAACTGCAATTGTTCTGTATAATGAAAGATGGACTATTCTTTGCAGTGGTGTTGAGCGAAAACATGCGGTTGAAGCACTTGGACACCATTTCCGAGAAATTCACTGAGCTGGCCATGGCTCATAAGGGAGAAGTGAAGGCAATCATAACAACTGTTATCGTAAGCAGATCCCCCTAACCTCTGATCGCATTAACCTACTGGGATAGGCTCTTGTTTTCTGATGAATTGGTTTCCGATGGTTGGTTCTCTGTCAGCCCTTGCCAGCTGAAGAAGAGAAAGAGCTGAAAGAGACTCTGCAAGACGTGATTGGGCAAGGAAAGAAGGTCTTCATCGAGCAGAAGGTATCAATCCCACATTCCAATCCATCATATCCGTGGTGTCCAGCCCTTCACTATTGGTAACTCACCCCAACTTTCACATTCCTCGCAGATCGATCCCAGCATCCTCGGGGGCCTCGTGGTACAATTTGACAGGAAGGTCTTCGACATGTCCATCAGGACACGGGCGTTGCAGATGGAAAGGTTCCTGCGCGAGCCCATTGTCGACATCATCTAGAGAGCTCCTCCTTTTCGGCCGCTTTTTTCCTTTCTCGGCATCCGTGATCATCTCAGTTTGCCAATAAAGAAGTTTGAAAGAGAAGCAGCACCGTAATGTGCTTACTGTATGGTGGTGTTTCTGTCATATTCCTAATTTCACAAACTGCGAATATTTCATATTGCATCTCAAAGGGGGATTTTTACTTGTGTCTTTGCATTTTTGAGTAATGTTATGCTTGGGAGGTTCTTCATTGCCGTGGATCATTCTGTGGTTGAGCTCATGAATGAGCCAGCGATCTGAAGGTGCTTGAAATGGGAGCGACTCCTTTCTGCCAAAAGCTGGAAAAATTCTCGAATGTTCTTGATTTTCGTACGATCAACAAAGAGACGACGAGAGGGTTTTAACATATGAGAATTCACTAAGGATGTCACCTGTCAAGTGTAGAACCGGTAATTCCGACAACCTCTTCTTCCACTTCTAGTCAAAAACTAAACCTTTGATCCTCTAGCTGGTCCAGAAATTCAATACTTATTGGCGGTGTTAGCTTTCAATATTCGATTGATCACCCCCCTACGCCCAACACATGATTATGCGGAAAAAGAATGGCCGCTGTTTTCAACTACCGTAGTTCAACGCTGCCGTTTGGAGTTCAACTACGCACAAAAGATCATAACCCTTTGGCAACACTCACTTGATGAAGGGTATCATCCGATCGAAAGGCCGGTTTGTTGGGATTTGACGCCAGCAGGAGCCGCAGCCTCATAAAGGTTGAGATATTACATGAACCGATGGGTGCCAAAATCTTCTAGGTAGTAGTTAGAATCTTTGCACCAGTAGGCTTTTCAGAAAGTTAGAATCGTTGCATATCCGAGCAGGGTGGGAAAGAATAGTTCTTGGCGGCATTTACATTCCTAGATGACCTCCTATGGGACCGAGATGCCATCGTTGTCTCTGCTTTTGTCGTCAATCCTAGGAAAGGCTGCCAGGTACTTCCCTCCGGATGACATGAAGACATCATTGTCTATCGATCAGTTCTTAGTTTTTGTCGGAGCAGTTAAGGAGATGGTGACGGGCCAGAAAAGGTCATGCAGCCCATATCGGAGTCGATACATTTTGACAAACACATTAGCATATGGTGTTTGGTTTATGACAGAAAGGTTTGATCAAGTTTAATGGCAGAAGTAAGGATGGCTGCAGCAATATTCTCCCAACCACAGCACGCAAGCTACACTCCGTTCTCATGTTACAAGCATGCAAAGGCGCACCAATTAGTACAATAAGGTCAATTACGAGCTGCACGATTCACCATCCTCTACGCCCAAACTTAAGCCTATATGATTTCATCAATGGCCTGATGACCTGCCTAAATGCCATAACCACATCAATCAAATGCCAGAAGACATGTGATGCCTACAACATCATTGACAGACTTATTTCCGGGCAAACAACGAATAGGATGTTTTTTTGTACACTCTAAAACAGACCAAGGAACGTATATGAGTCGACCAGAAGAATATTCGGTGTACAGATCATACAGAAGGCTATAAGGTTAAGGAAAAGAAGAAGCTGACAGGAGACGAACACGGTGCACCGAATGCTCACCGGCTTGAAAACTATTGGAAAAGAAGATGAACTTCTATAAAGAACTGTTCTTTGACTCCCTCCAATTAACTTCCTTGCAGAATCCATCCCTTTTGTCGCCTCATCAATCTCCCTTTCTGTTCCAAATTTGCAGAAACAATTTAGCCGTTTGCGTGTCATTTACATCTTCAAGAGACATAACCGGTTGCTCATAATGACACCCAACCTGGATTTGAGGCTTGTTCTGCTTTTCTTTGTCTGACACAGACAGACAGTTTTCATGGAATAAAACTATAGAATGACACAGACGCACTTGTTCTGCTTTTCTTTGTCTACATCCTTCTTTTCTGCTCCGAACAGAAAGGAGCCATAAATAAATTGTGTCAGACAAAGATGTGGAGTCCTAGAAACATAGAAAACCGATTGCCAGGAAAGCCCGAGAGCATGATTCACCTTTCTCCAGGGGTGCCTGAACAACAACGTGCATGGTGGTAACTCCTCCAGGTATATCACACAGTGGACTTTGACATTCCCCGACTGTTCTACTGTTCTCGAGTACCTTCCCTGCACTGATAAGCTTGACATCCTTGATTGTCCTCGGGCCATTTTCTTTGTCTGGTTTTGACAAGGCTAGTTAATTAGTAGCAGGAAAAAGGAAATTTTCCTAAAGCACGAGCAAGGACAGCATATCAAAAGTAAATCTAGCTCATCCTAATCAGAACATTCACGGCAATCAATTGCCAGCTAGTGCCTCATAGTACAGAATTAATAATTTCAGGAATTCAAGGTAAATCTCCAATACCCACGAATATCACTCACAAACATCATAATGGGTTATCCACGAAAGAACGCAGCAAAGTAAGACAAACTGAGCAAAAACCAGAGGAGGAACCTTTTGGCCATTGAGTGAGGATGCTTTCCTTCAAGGTGGCAACACTCGTAGCGACAGAGAAACTCCTCGGGCCAATATCCGATCCATCTGTCAACCGGAATCTGATCTCCAACTGATCTTGCACACCAGCCATCCCTTCAGTTATAACAATTCACACAGATCTATAAACACGCCCAACTTTGTCCCAACATGAATCAGTTACGGGGCAATACCCTCCTCCGGAAACACAGGACCAATCCTTCTCTCCGGCAGCAAGGCCCTCAAAAATCTAATCCAACCTCTACCTGGTAATCCTGCAGACATCAGATCCCAAAATTCAGGAAAAGAAAAACCTAATCCAATCTCATTTCCCGATCAACAACACCGTGTGAGAGCACCTCTAATCCAGATTCTGATAATCAAAACCAAACCAACAGCAGAACCCAACAAGCATGAAACACCAAAACGCAAAATCTTAACACATCCCATAAAACATTCCCC